>JAAXYV010000705.1:0-11274 GCA_036851875.1 Novacerus sp. FZ-2019
GTTCATTAATCCAGAGATTGATGGAATGGAGGGCATCTTGAGATAAAGGTGATGCATTTTTAACTCTTTCAGCAAAAGTTAAGTCATCAATGTAACAATTGAGAGAAAACGAGTTACATGAAGTCATATATTTTTGTTCAAATTTAAGAAGTATGGGATTTAATAAAATGATGAAAAGAAGGCTGGCAAGTTTAGTACCTTACTTAACTCCCCTACATGTCAGAGGGTTATGGACAGGAGGAGTAGTCGAGGGATCCATTTGTGGGCAAGTGTGATAAGTATTGCATGATAAGGTATGAATCACTTGGAGGATATACTTTATCAAACGAGGAGCTTTAGTGAGGTTTCCTTAGACGACTTATTTTTATTCGCAGAACGGGTGTTTTATGATTATGATCGTGTAAAGGAAACAACAGGTATAGACAAAGTAAAGCGTGTATCGGGAGAATCTGCAATAGGTCTATGGCCTGCGCAGGTGGTCATAGACCTATTGCACCGACCGACATTGGCATTGATTATTGGCCTGATGGTTAGGTAGTCACTCCTACATAATACATACATACTACATACCCATTGGCGCGGCATAGCTTTTAAGCATATTAACTATGATTTTATCTTAGTATTGCAGTTTGGTTGGCCAGATACAGTCAGATCAATAATGAATAAGAATGCGTTCCGTTCTTTCAGAGTGGAAACCTATATCTGTTAGTTGTACGGTTCCGTTCATTGTCAACACAATTTCGTTCGTCCTGAACAATTATAGGATCTGTGAGACTTTTATAGGTTCAGCTGTCGAGCTGGATACAATGACAATGATAAAGTTACAGTTACTAACAATGCTGAATTAGTACATGAGTGTAGAATAGCTTTAAAACATTTTTCCAATAGTTAACTATAGTTTTCGATGCCATTTTTGATTTCTTCAATTTTTGATGGTTCGTTCGCAATGTTTTCTGAAGGTAGGAAACATTGAATGAATACTCGTACAAATAGTACATGCGTATTCAAAATGATTAGAATTTTATTTTTAAATGAGTTTTCGTCACAGAAAATAGAATATAATCTTGAAAATTAATTGGGTTCGATCAAGCCGTCGTATTGTTAACAATGTAAGCAGTTGGTTTATGAACAATTAAGAACTTTTTTTGGAACATATTTTGTTCTTCAAGTCTCTTAGCTGCAATTTGTTTTTGTTTTTTTGCATTACATCGTTAAAATAGTTCCGCAGTTGCCATGTTCTTTATATAGCTCCTTCAACTTTCAATACATATTTCTTGAGTTGTATAAATGGAAGCAATCCTTCTCCTTGCCCCTTGCCCTCTGTCTGTAAGTGTCCGAATATTAACCGCCTCAACTCGACAATATTTTAGCAGCTAGCAAATATAAACGAATATTTCCGATTCGAATTCTATTTCGTATTACTTATAAATCTTTGCTGGATACCTGATGCAGGACGATTCGATTAGAGAAAGAGTATGCAGGAAAATGTGATTTTTACGTGGTTATAGCAAAGGTACACAGTACACATATTTAGGTCCGTATGTAACTTATGTTAATAAATAAATAATATTTCTTAGAAAAAGACCCATTCAGAATACATACCTCACCAAATGTGCTGTACACGCTAAAAATGTTCAACCAATTTGAGTGCAAAAGTTATTTGAGAGAATGATATAACTACCGACGAAAAGTCAGGTTAGGTTTATTTAACCACGGTCTTTAGGTGTGTTTGTGTTGTGCCTTTATCACTTCTTGTCGACTTTCAAACCCACGCTCAAAATGACAGCTCAACTCTATTTCAACAAGCAAGACGTAGGCACAATTGTGGGAATAAAGTACTATCAAAAGTTTTTGGCGAAGGATTTTATTGCACATAAGGAAGAAATCGAATAAATATAATTTGGATGCGGTTGAGTATGGAAAAGACGTCGTAAATTGTGCAAGGTAATAATTTCTATGAATAGTACCTAATGTAGAAAAAAAGTTGAAAAGGTATACCTAAAAGAGCTGTTCGCGTTCCACTAGATGCATGATCAACAGAACATTGAATTTGTCCGGGATTTAATGTTGTGAAAATTCGTCTGGTTAAGCTGCAGCTCTGATAAATTACTCTATTGAATCCGTACGTCCTTGCGGTTAATCCTGATACATAAACTTTGAGACACATTCGTTCCATTTCACTTGTGGAATTTGGGGGTCTACCAAGAAAAGCCTCAGCGTAGTTACGGAAACTGTATTGACTTGCCAATGGTATAAAGTATATTCTTCTTGCCAAAAACTGAAACAAAAATTATTATCTTAACAAATGTAAATTTTTTATGTTTGATTCCGTTGCATCTTACCCAAAACGGATTAATAAGTGGAGCAAGTGGTGGATCCATACAGGGACCTTCTGCAACACTGCTGGAGTTCAACTGAGTAATCACATAATTGGGTCGGCTAAAAATTATTACACTTAAGGTTAAGGTAAATAAACACTTTTCCATGATGAAAGATACCACTCGCACTTGAGTAATATGATTTAAATCAACCTTCTTCTAGTATCGAACACTTCACACTGAAGCCTGCTGATCGAACCAGACGAAAACTAACAAGAATGTCGACTGTCAGACAGGCAGTCAAGTGTCGTCGTCTTACCACACCATTTAAAGCTGCCACTCGCTATTAGGTGTATATTATTTGCAGGGCCTAGTTTAAGTTAAGGTACAATATAATTCAACCTATAACAGACCAGAACAACCGTTATGCATAGTTTCATTTCTTAATGACAATATAGGTATACAAACACGTGCAACACAAAACGAACAAGTTCAGATTTGTGCTAAGAAGAAAAAACTAGTGGTATGGAGTGGTGAAGTTTAGGCGACTATGAAGTACCTTCCAATTAGGAGAGACCGCGTACTGTTTTCATCTTGTATATTCGTACTGAGTTATTCATATAGCATTTCCAGACCACATATAATTATTCAGTATAGCCTAGGAGTCATACATTCCCAATGTATTGAGAGCGAGGAGTACTACAATGGTTTCTACTACTCCTGCTGAATATGTGGGAAGGTATGGTTCCTATGCTATTATACTGACGAATTTGATCGAAATATACCGTCTAGTATAGTTATACGAATTCCTCATTACCCTTACATGATATGAGAAAACTACTGTCACTATATCAAAGTTTAAAATTTTCTTTGAGTGAGCCATTTCAATAAGGACGCAGTAACCGACCACCTTATCATATAATATAGAGATTCTTTGAGATCTGAACAAAATTGATTCAGTTGACTAAAAACTGTAAAGTAATTTACAAGACTTTCATATATAAGGAACTTGGATATGTGGTAGAACTTTCTCGTTACCACAAGAGCATTTATAACAGATGTTATGTTGATCTTTACACCTTATTTCTGAATTTATAGTTAGTTCGGCTAATAATTTCAAATTGAAATGAAATAGGATGATTACCATAAATCATTCTTGACCATTTTGTTGAATAGAATTGAATTGTAGTGACTCTAGACTATATGAATTCTGTTCCATTTCAACTTATACATATACATGGTTCGAACTTAATTACCTCATTCAATAAAATCCACTCATAGAGTAATAGTAGCTCTACTCTTTATGGTTCACACTTACAGGAGTATCGCTTGTATTTGGAAAAACAAAGTTATTTCCATGGCTATATAGATGAAGCAATCTACTGTAGTGGTAGGTAATCACTACTGTCACTTTTAGAAACTTTGTTATTCATTAAGCGGTTGTAGTGTATTATTTATTCAATTGAATTTTGTTGTCAATTTTTGTGAGAAGTTATTGTCGTAATGTCAGTAATACACGTTTATTTAGCTATAGAAAAATTTGTGATTCAACCCCCATCGAGAAACGTCGTGAAGTCCTTCAAGACCCTGATTAAATTGAGAATTATGAATTATGTAGCCACTAAACATCGTCAACCAATGGGAATAAAGCTATTTCAGATGCAGGTAAACTAAATTTGTTCGGGTACATAAAGTGTGTCGGCAAAGATTGAAAGGTTGACATAATGCTTTATGAATGACAACACCGTCAGATCTTCCCTATGTGTATTACTGATATCAGTTACTGAGAAATGATGTGTGATGTTATTTTGGAAAGAATTAAAAATGTGAGCGTGAAAATATTGAACACTCTGATAAACAAATAGTTTTAGCAGGCGCTCGAAAAGTTACGAACTCGCGAAAACAATGTTCGCAGGGATTATGTAAGATTGCCTTCCAAGAGTACTGTAGGGAGATGCAACTTTGCGTTTTGAGGGTGAATTTTAAGATTTTGAAGGTCTGATTTTAGTATGGTACTTACTAACTCAAACGCCTTAAAGTTGAGTACTCAAATTCCTTATTCACAATTGATCATGCAGTTTTAGTCACTATTTATTATTTAAATAAACAATTGAGAATTTTAGTCTCGCCGTAGCGCAAAGAAGTAGTACACGGTTTTAGTTTTGGTCTTTATTTGAATTATTTATTGTCAATAGAAAATACAACCTCAAAACCAAAATATTCTCCGTAAATCAATTACAGTTACATCAAATGGCATACTTGATATGAAAATTGTTTCCTCCAACTCTTCGAGTAAACAGTTGCACACGATGCTCAACGAGACTCTTAGACAACCTAAATTCCATGCGAATAAAAATTATACCCGGGTAACGACAGGGTGCAGGCAAGTCGTTGCACAAATGCCCAATAATATTTTCTTTCCCCATACTATTCACAGCAAGCCTTACCGTATTATACAATACCATAGCACAACTTTTCCACAGTAGAAATGCTCCTCTTCAGACCTGAACTGAATCCGAACCAATCCGATAAACCCCGAGTTTTCGCCAACTTGAACTCAACTAAACTCCGAGCTTGTATTTCGTACTACTACTACTACTACTCGTCAGTACCCCTGTACTAACTCCCAACAGAAATGAGCACACTCATACAACACATGCCTTGCCTTCCTATATCATACCACACACCATATACCATCACTATTACTACAACCTATAGCCCATACTTACAGTGCTAAACTCTAATGCCCAAACCCATAGCCAACCAACTCTTTCTCTTGCTGCGGAGCGGAGTTAGTACCTATATTATAGTAGTAGGTACTACAACATAGTGCTGTGCTCTTGCTGCATTGGTAATGCTGTTACTACTACTACTACTGCGAAAAGCTGAATGATGAAAGGAGACCTCTTTTCTCCTCTCTTCCCTTCTCTCTGCCTTGCTCGCCGTGCCATGTGAATTGTGGATGTATAGCATAAGCCACCAACCTTACCCAACCACCGCACGCAGAATAAAGAAAGAAGAGACCCCAACCCGAGCAGCCCATATCCATAGAATACAATCCCATACAGGGCTTGGCTTGACTTGACTTGGCATACCAAACCAAGCCAAGCAAAGAGAAAGCTTTTCTCCCGCATTTCAGAAAGCAATCAATATTATCGCCTCCCGAAGTCAAACCAGTGCAGTGCCAGGCTGAGTATGGCTTCACTCTTCAGTTACTAGTACTACTACTACACTCAACTCCAATAATATTAGTACCCGACTATACTATATCTCTACTGCCTGCTACCGCTACCACTCAACTACTCTACTCACTTCACTAGTACACTACTTCCACATGTTATGTCCGTATTCATATAATAATAAGAGACGTAGTTCGGTTCGGTCGGACTATGACAGAGGAGGGTATATTCTATGTACTAGATGCTGACTTACTATATACTTTAGAATACATATACTATACAATACATACAGTACAGCTATATAGATCTAGCTCAGCAGCTCTATTCAACTTGACTAAAGATCAACCCCCGAATTTCGGGAATATATATATACACAGATATATTATATTATAGTATGTATATGGAAATATAGTACTTATATGTATTTCTACTATATACTACTATTTACTATATGTGTATCTGTCTGTATGTGTCCTTAGAAGAAGTAGAAGTACAACGTCGTACAACGTACAACCAAACCACTCACACGGCAAGCAAGGCATTCACTTCACTCACTCACTACTACAACAACTCCACTCTCTGTGTATGTACTGTAGAAAGAACTAATACGACTGCGTCCTCGTTCTCGTCCCCGAAGAAAGAAAGTTGTGTGTACTCTCACTATACTATACTGTACTGTACTACGGCTTTTCACCAAACCAAACCAAAGCAAAGCAAAGTAAGGCAAAGCGAGTGTTCAAGCTGTAGTACTAACTACTACTCTTCTTCTGTGCTGATGTTCAACCTAATGCATTGCATTGCATTACTTTACAGTGCATCGGGTCTTTTCTATCGTTATTCTTTGCTTTGCCCTACTAGTACAACTACTACTACTACGACTACTACTATTCTCCCGAAACACAACTGGAATCTTTCCTGGATCATACTACTACTACTACTACTACTGCTGCTATGTAATACTGCCTTTTGGGTAGGTTACGTTACAAAAGGAAAGGAAGAATTGAGGAGAAAACTGAACTTTACTTTATTTTACTTTATTTTACTTGACTTGACTTGGGTGAACGGAACTGAACAAAAGTCCCAGGCAGTCCCATTATTATATTATATTCCTTACTTCGGAGCGGACTTGTATATGGAGTAGTAGTGAAGTGAAGTAAACTGAGTGAGTGAGTGAGTGAGTGACTAAGTGAAGAGTTGAGCTGAACTGAGCTGAGCTGAAGGAAGCCGATACTGCAACGTAGAGTAGTAGGAAAAGCAAGAGTTGAACTGAAGTTCATTCCCTCTCGCCTTTGCCTTCCATGCCTTGCCTTGCCTTAGCGTTTACTTCACTTTACTTTTCCTTACTTGTCCTGACTTGACTTGACTTGACTTGCCTTGCCTTGGCTTGGCTTGGCTTTACTTGACTTGACTTGACTTTACGCCGATGATCCATTATTATATTACTACATTACTGCTACACGCATAGCAAGAGACGGAAGGAGTCTATATAATGCCATACTCATACAAAAGTATAGCATAATAATATTACTTGATCTTACCTACTTAGGTTTTTTATACATTTCCTATCCTCCTATCTGAATCTTGCATTCTTACTAACTTTACTTTATAATATTATATTACCGTGGCTAATCTTTACCTGGTTCTTCGATCTCATCTTACTTGCTACTTTACTTTACGTTACTTCACTTTACTTTACTTTCGCTCTGTGTATTCACATCTTTTTCATCTACTCCTGGACTACAGATTATTATTATCATCATCATCCGCATAAAGGAATGGATTTACTTTACAGTACAGTACAATGTACGTAATACAACTCTAAAGAAATCTCTTGATCAGGTTAGTCAGACTTTTAGATTGGATTTCAATGGAATTACCTTTCTACTTTGCTTTCAATTTTGCATTATTAAATATTATTAGTGAAGCAGTACTTCACTACTATAATCCTAGTCTAGCTATACTAAATGTATATGTGAGTAAATGATTTGTTCCTTTCTTGCATAGTTGTCTATCTACCCATCTGCATGCATAACAGAAGAAAATGTATACGAGAGACAGAAAATATTGGGTAGATAGGAGACACGTTTGCCAATAATTTGAAAGAAAAATAAAGTTAAAGTCTATGGAAGACGTTCATATCCAACATCGATTTGCAGAGAAGAGTAAATAGTAGGAGAGGAGCGTTGTTGTGTTTTTTGAGCCGTGACAGAAAATCAAGAAAGAAAGAACGAAGACAGAGAAGTGAAGTGTGCAAGTGGACAAAACATAACGTAGAATAACTTGAAGTAAAGTTACGTGTACTGTAAAATAACGAAACCAATAACCAATAGACGTGTGAACTGAATTCGTGAAGTGAAGTGAAGTGAGCACTCGTCTTGTATGAACGAACACATTACTTTACATTGCATTGCATCGCATTACATTACAGTACACTACACTACACTAAACTACACTGCTACAGAGATAGCTTCAACATACAGTGCAGTACAGTACACTATAGAGTTGAGTTGAGCTGCAACGCAATGCAATTGGAAACTTACGAGAGACAGAAAAAATACCGGAGAGCAATTCAGTTTACAGTGCAGTCAGTCTAAGTAGGTAGTGGAATAACTGCGGCGTCTCTTATGAGCGAGTATCCGTGTCCGTATAGACTTTTTCCTAAAAATAATACTCAATTCAATTCCGTAGTGTAAGTAATATGTGTCATACAAAGTACTGGTAATCGGCGGACTTGGTTTACTTGACTTAACTTGACTCAAGACCAAATGTGTGTTTTACTTGACTTCACTTCATTTGTGTTTGGCGACAGTACAATAAGATAAAATAAAATAAAGCGAAACTAATATAATATAATATTATAATATAGGAATGAATTTGGAAGTAAAAAAAACATTGTCACATTGTGCTTTGGCTTGGTTTCAAGTATAAAGAGTTTAAATTAAATTCATATACATACATAAATACATAGATATTTACCGCTGTGAAGAACAGAGCAACAGCAAAAAACATACATATACATACATAAATTTATATATATATATCTGTTCTGTACAAGTAAAGGAAACTTTTCACTCAACAGTAT
Source organism: Novacerus sp. FZ-2019 (assembly GCA_036851875.1). Lineage (NCBI taxonomy): Eukaryota > Metazoa > Arthropoda > Collembola > Entomobryomorpha > Tomoceridae > Novacerus > Novacerus sp. FZ-2019. Next base: position 8,580 of record JAAXYV010000705.1, read on the forward strand.
TAAAATCAGTGGAAAAACTTACCAAAAGCGAAATCCAACCAGAACGAGATCAGCAAAACAAAAAAGCTACCAGAACCAAAAACCAAGTCAACCAAACTAAGCTAAAGAAACTAACTAAGCAAAGTAAACTAACTAAGCAAGTATATCGACAATATTATATGTACAACAACATACTTACTTCGCTTCATATAGATATACCTACCTACCTACCTTACCTACATACCTACATACATACGTACTTTACATTTATAAGTTATAAGTACATTTATTATTGACGACAAGGCAGAGAAAACTCAACACACGTGGTGGTACTTAATACATGCATTAAAACTACAACTAAATTATTACATTACAATTTACAATACATTACAGTGCAGTACATTATACTAATAGAAATTCGTGGTTTCAACTTCAACTCTACTTACAGCAACACAAACTCCAAAGCCAACTCAATGAAATTACTGTCAACGTCAAGCATCAACCTCCTCGTTGTGTAAATTTATTCCCAAGTCAACAGAGTTAAAGCAAAGTAAATATTTACCAAATGATTTACTTGAATTGACTTGACAGCACACTATAAAAATAAAAAAATACATACATAAAAGTAATATATAGATATATAAATATATATATATATAATATACGTATGTTACAATGAGACACAGAAGAAATACTGCTCGTGTTTTCCTGGAGGCGATAAAATTATTGGAAAGCATGGATTGGAGGTAAGTGTCTTGTTTGTCTTGTCTTTGAAACTATATTTTTCAGCGTTAGCAAGTAAGGCGGCACAAGTTGAATTCTTAACTTTCATTTCATCCATTCATTCATTTCACAATTTAGTGTTTTACTTTAGTTTTCTTTAGTTTAATTCGTTCAGTGAAGCTAAACAAACGGAAAGTATATGCAAACGCTCAGCAGTTTAGAATTATAGCATGTCATATTATTATTATTATTATTATTATCCATCGTATTATCTGTATAGGGGATATGTAGATTTCATATTAGTTTAGTTAGCTTATTGCACTGCTTTAATTCCGTATATATAGCCAATGAATGTAAACTACGATTACTGAGAATTCAGTATCGAAGGCAAAGAAGCAAGCAGAAGGGAATATAAAGTAAGGATATTATTGCCTGCTGGTAATTATATGGTGTGGGATTTTGTGTTATGTATAAGTGCGTAGGCACGTAGGAGGTGCTCCACATACATGGAGACATGAAAGTATTTGTAGGTATTGTGTTGTTCTGTATATAGTAGCTTGTATTTTCAGTATAATCTTCATACGTTGGAGTAAAATAAAAGTAAAGTTAAGTGTGGATATAGCACATAATATAGGAAGTAGATAGATGTATTAAATATAAGAGCTTTGAAAGCATAAAGTTTGAAAAGAAAAGTTAAAGCAAAATAATACTGTGTGTGTGGAGTAGAGTGGAAAGAAACATGGAAAGGAAATATGTATCGCCATTTCCATCATAATGTATCATGGGACGGACTACAGAGGTATAATTTTCGTTTGTCACCGAAAAACAAGCTAGGGATTTATCGCTGAAATGAAAATTATTATGTTTGATTTGATTCAAAGTACTTCTTCTAGAGTGTAATCATGTAACTTCTTCTCTTTCTTTAAGGATTCTTTTTATGTTGGTTATAATAATATAATGTAATTCCTTAAGATTTATAATAAGAGCAGTGTGTACAGGCATGAAAATAATAGGTTGTCCTGTCCCACAGTCCTAGACCTATAATGTGTGATTGCATCGTGATATGAAGCTATGCAATTCTCCCCATATCCGATTCAAATCTAATCCAGCTGTATATCTGTCTATATTGTGTTGTTTAGCAATATATAGTAAGTGGTAGTCTAGTATCGTTGAATGGACCCGTAATAAAATATTGTACTAAAAGTCCCTTCACTTTTTGACTGTACTGAATTGAACTGGAGTAGAGCTCTCGACGGTCCGGTCTTTACATGGGCACGGAAACGGTTTTAATGGTTCGGTTCAGGAGAAGGTTTATTTCACATGCTCCCAAGTGTCTTAATATTTCCTGTACTTGCGGCATTTGAATGCAGATTTCAGTTTCATTTATACCACGTGCATACTTTGTGTCTTTACCCAAAGAAGGACTGTTATTACTCTCTAGCATTCTTTAGAACTTCTGCAAATATAAAAATGATTCGACTCTTTTCATACCGAAGTGATCATATATCATAGAGATCAGCAATTCAATACCCGTTCTGTCCCGTCTCCCGTCCTAGGAAGTTTGGCACTAATCAACACGTTCCAGTGGAGTCCTGTTCCGTTTTTTAAAATACTATCCGTGCCAGTCCCGTCCCTCCCAGTCTTCAGAATTACCACCCTTCCGTCCCGTCCGGCGAAGAACCAGAGGTCATATTATCATTTGATAATGGTATAATGGATACAAATAGAAGACTTGAAGTTGCAAAGAAGAATGAGCATCCATTCAACAGACAGATTGGGATAATCAGCATTCCCCTGATACAAATACTTTCTATCTTACCCCTTTGTCTATAATGGTTCGTTGAAAATCCACCCCTCCCGTCCCATACTAAAAAAACCACCCGTCACGCCTAATATTTTTAATAACCAACCGTGCCGTCAAATACTAAAAAAGTCATCCGTGCCGTCCAATACTTAAAAAACCACCCGTCCCGCCCAATATTTAAAATAACCA
>JAAXYV010000706.1:0-11270 GCA_036851875.1 Novacerus sp. FZ-2019
CATTACTTTATAATAAAGCAACTGTCTCTTTTATGAAAAAGTTGCTAAAAGTCATAGCATTATAACATTTTGATAAATTGTAAATCTAACTGCCTTTCCTGCTAATTACTGTATCATATTTATATCCTCCAATTATAAAATAATAAAATTTAAATAATAATAATTTGAATGTTTTATCTATGACATATAATAATTTATGACCCATTACTGCAGAGCAGACAGATATAGCGAAGTTTGATTTGGTATCCTGTGTCAGTTGGCAATCAATAATGAAGCAATGAAATCGTATAACATACATTGTGAGTTATGGTAATCGCTATAGTAAAGTGCTTAAGAAATTTGAAACTCGAACTGCTCAAAACAGATGTCGATACTAAAACGAAACACTATATTACCATCCTTTCTCAGGTTTTGTAATTGCAATTGTAATAGCTTTATTGTCAAGAACAGCAGACTGAATAAACAAGACGCAGTCTTATTTCATGTTTCCAATCTCTGCGTGGATGCATCGATGGAGATTGGATGATTCAATTCAACCACTTACGTGAAAGTAGACCCGGATATTCACGGGTGGTCTGAAAAGTCGATTATCAGAAAAAGTTGAATATTTAGTAACTTCTCCATACGCTATAATCAGTGAAACTGAAACTTAAGGTGGTGTGAATATATTTTATGTGACCAACAAACTAATGGCAATGACACATCAGAATTCATTCTAACAATTTATTTCAGTCTGCAATCACTACTGCATACTGACTACTGTACTGACTGACTACACTCCTACACTTAAACTACACATACATAATACATACCTAATACAGACATGTCTGGGCTTGGTTGCTGCTCAGTTTGGCAACAGACGCAGATGGCAGACGGCATCGAGAAATCTCCAATTCAAATCTGAATTCATCTTTACTCTTTTCCGTTTACAGATTATAAGTTTAGTGTCGTCTTTCTTAGTATAGAGACAGACAAAAACAATGTATTCCTTCCTACACTACTGAAATAAATCTATTCTTGTCAAAAGTCCATTCACCAATATTTTTAATTCAAGCTGCATCATATATCAAAAAACATAAAGCACACAATCATCACTATCGCTGGTCTGGATCAAAATCAAAATCTAAACTTCTTACATTAATGCTACCGGTTTTGAAAGAAGAATGTATTGCATGCAACAAACATTATACACCGGATGTCGGTGTCTCTCTTCTCTACACATACTTTCAAATAAAGGGGGCAAAATTAATTACAAACTAACCAAAGGAAAATAAGGCAACTAGTCATTACGAGTGACGAATACGACACAGGCTACGGATTCTTTTCCTTAATATCTACTCTACACTAACACAAATAATATAGGAAATAACCCATTCAATTGAATACCTATATAAGTCATCCTCAACCTATCTCAGGTATATCATCTGTCAGCGTAGATACTGTAAATTACAAATATTTTCACCCAAAAATTTTGACCGTTGCATTCTATCCTATCGTATCAAGTACCTAAGTCAATCCAAGCCTTTAATGCTTGCCCATTCGTTACCATTACCATCACAAGATCATGTATACCTGTTCAAATATTTTTCTACATACCTACCAAGGTACGCAGTCGGGAGACTACTACATAAAGCAAAAGTACCAACAAAGCAGTGCAATACAATACAATAATATGCTACGCTAGCTCACTCTTATTTTTCAGAAGACTGCCTTTATTCTCACTATTGATATTTACAACAAGAAAGAAAGCAAACAATCCAAGCCAGCCAAGTCACTACAAGTGAAGACAAGGCAACTAGAAAAACATTCACAAAAAAACAACCCACCTATTAAAAACGAATAGAAATTCTTCCCTTCTACTTAGTGTTAGGTATACCCGAAAAAACTACCTACCTTCACATCGTATACACATCCTCATACATACACACACATACACAGATACACATTAAGGATCAGGACTAGGACCTGAGAGTACAAAGCAGCCTGGGAAAAAATTTAAGGGAATAAGAAGGAGGTACTTGAGCCAGAGCTGCTATAATAATAATAGCTGTTCAAGTTATAGGTTGTCCCTTAAGTAACAACCCCTGCTGTAAGGACTGACCAATCTAGTTAGACTCCAGACTCATTAACATGAAATATCAAAGGATGGGGATACATTCTACGTTGTTGTGAACAAACAACAAGGCGGTTGGACCAGACCTGCCAAACTTGACTTTGACTAAACTAAACTGAAACTCTCATACACATAATAGATATACATACCTACGTACATACATACATTCATGCTAAACAAACCTACCTACCTTACCAACGCCTTTCCTATATACCTGAATATCTACTGTAACAACAATTTTTGTTACACATACAACATAATACTCCCGAACCGACTACTACTTTCCTCACTACCTAACTAACTCTCGAAGGTACCTAACACTGAGTTGATCGTTGAGCATAATATAAGATGTAAAGTAAGTATACTTATATTATTATACTTGACTTGAGTTGAGGAGCTGTTGAAGATTTTAAGGCTTGAGAGTTGAGATGAGTAGAGTAATAGGTAGTAGTAGTAGTAGTAGTTAGGATAGGAGTAGTAGTAGAAGAAGAAGAAGAGTTGAATCTTCTTAGCATTCCTTTGATACCTATCCCAAATTCTGGCCCAACCAGTTCGAGCCAATCCAAGCCAAACCAAACCAACCAAAGCATGGGTAGTCGCTTAGACTCTAGACTCTTCTACAATACAATCCTCCAATTCCAATTCCTCCACATACCTACCTTCTTGTTCTATTCTATACACTCTAACTATACTATCGTGACGAAATTGACAGCAGGCAGCCGCACTCGTTAGCTTTCTTATACCCATTTTTTAGGGTCTAACAAAACAAGTGAACTGAGTTGAGCAACAACTCTAGGCTAACCACATCCACATACTATATTATTATTACTACATGTCAACGACTATTCAAGAAGCTAAACCTAAAACTCACAATCTTCTCAATCATTTGTCTTATAATAGTCTTACTCTTGACGTCACTTCTTCTCCACCACCTAAAATTAAAGAAAACAATACACAATGGCTAATAAAATTAACTATACAATATTTCATATTTCCTTTTACTGTCTTTCACCCTTTTTTATTATACTATGCTGTGCTATGATAGGCACATTACTCAATTACTCAGGTATGGCATATTATTGGCTTCTTCAATTCAACTATATGACTGATTGCGTTATCCTTGTTGATATGTATTTAAAAATTAATATTCATTTTACTTCACTTAACTTCATTTCATACCTTACCATACATACCTTTCCTTACAACAACACGTTGTGTTTGCATTGTACTATTATTACTTATTAAGCTTTTACCCAGAGTGCTATGGTATTGTATTCCATTCACTATTAGGGGGTGTCAACTAAACCACCGACAACAGCATGGCATGGAATTATTAAGATTATGGCATCAGATCAGTACAACTTTACGTACTTCACTTGACGATCTACAAATACTACTACTACCTATCTACATTACATAATATTATATTACATAGTACCCCTTTCCTTAGCATGTCAAACAGTAATGATCGTAATATTATTATTCCACCATGTATTGGGATATTGTACTAGTTTATATATTATACCTTGAACAGGAATAGTCCACTCCACTGTATTATATTATCTTCCTTTCCTTTCCTTTCCTACTGCCACTACCTACCTATACTATGCAGTATGAGCTTGGCTTTGGCTTTAGCGTTGGCGTTGGCTGCTAATAAAGGGGTTTCTCAGTCAAGTCAAGTCAGACACACAACACAGCCAGTACAATATAAAACTACCTCACGCCTAACCGTCGTACAGTGGAATAGTACATACTACATACTAATAAAAATTGCTGCTTGGGGTTTAATGATAAGACTAGACTTGGATTAGCAATGGCCGTCTATGATGCCTACGCTACATCTACTACTACCTTACCTACTACTATCATGTAATGTAAGTATGTGAACTCTAAAACAAGAGACTATACATTTTTCATCTCGAAATGCAACCAACGGTGGTGGCTTTGACTTTCATTCCTTGTGCTAATAGTAATAGGTATACGTCAAGTGTTATGTTGGTTGGGTGTAATGTAAATGTAAAGTGTATTAACCTACTACTACTACTATTTTAGTATGCTGAATTTTAGTCATGATCTTTGTTCCTTGACTCCCTAGTCCCTGCAGAAACAAAATGGACGCTAAGTTATTATGTCTACATGCATACACACATGAAACAAACGTATGTTTTGTTTAAGAGGTATATTTTCTATACATATTATAATGTACTTACATACAATACAACAGCAAACATACCTATAATATAAAAGACATGCAGGCCGCCGCCAGACCACGCGAAGTAAAGTAAAAGGCAAGGCAGCTGGATTCAGTTATTATGAGCATTCAAACTTCAGACCGACGAACCTACAGTGTTGTAGAAGTAGAGAGAGTGCAGTACAACCAAGAGATCTATGGAATGGAATGGAATAACTCTGGCTATATTTACAGTCACAGTCAACAGTCGCAACGCAACGCAAGTACGGCATAAGTTTAAAATAAAAAAAAACATATCATGTGTCGGACGGATGGATGGGAATGGAAAGCCTATTCAATGTGACTTTTCAGATGGGGATGCTGATGAGGACCCAGACCCACCAACAAATGCATACTTATGTAACTGCCAACACCATAGCAGGAGACGCCAAAAGGCATACCATGTAGTAAAGTAAGTATGTAGTTGGTGTAAAGACGAGGTATACATTCAACATTAGACACATAGTACAATATACAAGTTCATCTGTAATCTCTCACTATATACAGACTACAGTACAGACAGTCTAGTTTTCTATTCCCTAAAACACTGAGATGGGAATGGGAAAGAGAGATAATCCCACATACAGATATGATACAACATTACAACATGTTTTGTGATGGTATGTTATGTTATAGTCTAGTGTCTAGTCTAGTTGTTAGTTGTTAATATGAACTGAAATCTTATTGGTTGGGCCACTATCATCCACGTCAGCACAAGAAAAAATGTAACCATCAAATCCAAATTCGATCTGATTTCCACGCCTTAAACACAACAAAGCAGAACGAATGGCTTGTTGAGAGCCCTTAATTCAATGATTCCATTAAAATTGATGAGCCTCAGAAGACTCTTCTCTTAAAGTGCATCTTATTCTTTATTTTATTTACCTATACGTAAATATAACGTCCTGTACCTGTCTATACGTAATTGTAACTACTTTCAAGACTACAATATCCATGTAGAATCTTATCAAATTGCAATAAAGTTAAAAGTCAAGTTATGGAAAATAAAACTTGACTTTAGTTGACTATACACAACATGCATGACTGCTGGTGGGATTAATTCGTTCTGAGTTCCTGAAGATGTTACTTTATGTCAAGTTGTTTAAGTTAGTCAGGAATTTAATGCCGATTCTGGCTGCATTGGCGTTGATTTTTATCACTCTAAAGTTACCGTCTATGGAGTTAGAGTTGGCCCCAAATCACCTTAGCGGCTAATCTTAGCCCCATCAAGGCGCTGACTTCAGCTCCTTTAGCGCATAGGTTCAAAATTTTCATAAATTGTATCTCATAACTGGGCTTTCCACGATTTGATTTATTTTTACCTGAAGGAAATTATGAAATAAATTATGCTCTTTCCAATGAAGATATATTGAAGTTTGGTGGTCCAACAGGAAAATCCGTGGACACAATATTCATGACAATTTTTTTTACCTCTGCGCTAATATTAGCTGATTGAAGCTCAGCGCCAGTCAGCGTCTTGCTGGAGCTAACATTAGCTCTATAGAGAACTCTGACTCAATAGGTGCTAAATTTAGCTTAAAAAAATTAGCGTCAATGGAGCCAGAAGCGGCCTTAATTCCTGACTATATGTACAGAGTTTAGAGTAAGAAACAAAAATCTGGGTAGAGGTTTAATTTGGTGGGTGCCGGAGAATAAAACTTGGAAACGACGGAAGAAAGTGATGTAAGAGAGACTTTATCTTTCATTACCCCGTCGACTTTTGAGACTAGCTTTAGCTAAAATAATCCGTTAAGCTTGGTTTGATGAATCGATACTGCTTGATAAATTGACAACCGTTTTCCCTGAAGTCAAGGAAAACCACAGAACTACCCAAGTTAGACAGGCTTGACAATGTTGACAATATCGTTGTCGCAAATATACTCTGAGATATGCCTCATTCATGCTATTCAAAAGTGCATGTGTTTAACTTCGAGACTTCGGTTTTGGTTGAAGGAAGGAGCTATTTATTATTTTCAGCTTTGGGCTCAAGATGACAAGGAAAAGGCAAGAAAACACATTCAAGTTAGGCCTCAGTAATAAATCTTCCCAGCTTATTTCTCGGGTGACGATGGCAGGTAAAGAAAGAATAGGCCAATTGGGCAGCCCAATGAAATGGTTGGAACTGGGAATGAGCACTGATAAGAAGGGAGCTTCAGTACTATACAAGAACCTATAGACTTAGTTCAGACGTTAGATAAAAACAGTTCAAGACTTCCCTCCCCTCTATTTATGCTTTAAATGTTGTGTAATTTAAAACTACAATAAAATAAATAAATAAAATCATCCGCTTCGTATATAGTAAATTGAAAACTGAATATAATTCAGTGGCAAGTTTTGGCATACTTTGCTTCTAATCTAACAATTAATTTAATTCGTAATCATTAACTGAACATTGAAATCTACTTTTAGTTGGTTTCAGAAATTTTATTTAATTGTATTTTACTTTCCATTGCAATATATTTTATACAGCAATGTTTAAAATAAAAATAAATAACACAGTAAATATGTAATTTAAAATACATACATTGCATACGTACTTTGGTTAAGTTTTAATTCTTAAACTCAGGTTCAGTTTGGTCACATACTGCAGTAGTTTGTTACTTCCAAATCATAATATTAAGTCAATATAAAAATACTGTAATTTACATCTTTAATATTTTTATGTGGTATTATTTTACTTCTGCCTGATATCTACATATTCAAGACAATTTATTTGAATATTTCTTAAAACATGTTTTATATAAAAATAATTCTGAATTGATAGACATATCAAATAACATTGTGGAGTGTATTACATTTACATAAATTAGTACCTATCTACGTCAATGAATGACTTTCACTGAAAACAAATATTTGCTTTCATAGTGAATAGCTTAATCAGATTTTTTTAAAGTACATACCTTTGATCTTCCATAAAACTAGAATTTGGTTCCATAAAATAAAATACAAAATAAAATCAATCTTCACTAACAATGAGTGTGTTATATACTGTGCTATATTTTGTGCACAGAATGTTTGCTCGTTATCGTAAAATTACTTGGATATTCTTACATCATAATAAATGTCTATGCGTTACTCGCATGGATAATTCAATTACTTCATTTAGTACAAACATATCAATCCGTTAATTAATCTCCCATACCAATTTAACGAACAATTGAATGCACTACATCTCAAAACTTTTATCTTTGAAGTGATACAGTAAAACAAACAAAAAAACAAAATCAAATGTTACCCATCCATTATTCAGACGTCATGAAGCCGAAGTGTATAAATCGGAGGTTAATTTTCGCACCAAACAAACTGATACATTGTTCAATCAACACAAGGAAACTCCATGGTACTGAACTGCCAAGAGCTGAAATAAAATCAACCTATAAAATTACTGAAGTTACAGGACCTCCCATAAAAAGTATATAAAATGCTGCGTACAAAGATGATTAACTTTGGGACTGGGCTGAAGCAACCATATATTTCTTCCGGTGTCCATTTTTCTTCCACTGCTACTGCTGACTAATGATCAACCAAATGTCATTAATGATTGATTAGGCTTATTCAATTTTCACTTGATCACGTTGATACTAGTATGAGGTTGACAGTGACAAGGAGACATGCAGATAGCTAGAGAACCAACACAAAAATAATACTGAAAATAGTTAAACCAATTGCACTGTTAATCTGTCAAAAGTTGACAGTTGAGCACAAACAAATAATCACCCAATCTAGGGTAGAATGTAGTATGCCAACTATTTTGCACTTCTTGCCTCTTTCGCCTGAATTTTTTATAAAATGCACCTGCAATTATCCGGTGAAAATTTGGAAGTGATATTAAAAATACCACCAACACAGTTGCTGGTTTAAAATTAAGTGTGTCCTTCTGTAAACTCAGGTCTATTTTTTTTTCTTTACATCAAAACAGAAAAGACAGAGGTATACTTCGACAGCAGTTCGTTCTTCGTACTATGCACCAACTCGTATACTTGCACGCAAGAAGATTATGATAGAAAATTAGAAAGTTAGTGAATTGAACTGATGATTGCGTGTTGAGTTCGAGTGAGGCTATACGGAACACAAACACAAACACAACACACCATACCATCATCATCGCTATCGCTACTATTAAGTACTACAGTAAAATCAACTATCTAAATTATGTGCTAGTCATGTGATCATTTTCTTCCCCCAACAGAAAATGCTGATGCTTTAAAGTCATCAAGAATAAATTTACTTCGCCATGGTAGATAACTATACTTCATACATTGACAGTACCAACCAACCGCAGCTATTTCCGTCCTCTTAATGTTACCCAAGTGACTTGCAAATGTCGGTTTTCAGTACACGAAACTCAACAAAAGTTTGAAGGACGATGGATTGATTGATTGCTTTCCCTCTATCTTCGACAGATCAGGATTCAGATGGCTTTCTATTTTTGTACCAAGAAGTTTTATACCAGGACCAAAATAAAATTTACGAACATAGGTAAGAACTGCGAAATTTCCAATGCTTTTCTTGATAATAAAATCCACTTAGCAAGTAACAATCAGGTTCATATTTATACACAAATGATGGGTATGATGTAGACATAACAAAGTCTATAATATTTTGTCATTATCAATATAAGTGTGCTATTTCCAAGAAAACTTTCCCACCTTTGCTAATTTTCATGTGTATACTCAGTTATTCTGATTGAGGACTTGATTACTCATTCGATTCGATCAAACAATTTACCTATAAATTTCAATCAATTGCTTTGTATTTGCAGTTCTGTGTTAAAATTTGGTGGCTTCACCACGAACCCATTGTAATTGTACAATTGACAATAAGTTAATTCTCAGTTTGCACCAACATTGAAATCGGTTATAGTCACGAGTCATAAGGCAATATATTCAGCACGATTTAGCTGTATTTATGTGGGATGCTGTATAATTGACTTTCAAATAATATTCAACCAAATAATAAGTGATACAAAACCACAACACAAACCAAATGATAAGTATTCAACCAAAAAGATTGTGATCCTTTCTTGTGATAGGTAAGTTGAATTCAATTCATTTATGCTTTCAGTAAATATCATACCGGTATACATTGTAATTGTTCACCTATATCAAATGAAGTTCAACTTTAGAAAAATCAAATATTAGTTCAATCGGTTATATACAATTCCTTTAACAATATACGGCTAAGGGGAAAACTTTAAAACTGTTACTAATATAAACAGCCACAGAAATACGACTTGCAATATTTTGCAACGTTGCCATTCAAGGCACTATGACCAATACTCTGTATGAGCCATAGTGCCATGAATGGCAACATTGCTGGATGAATATCGTGCAATGTTTTAATTCATGGCACTATGACTCTTATGGAGTATGGGTTCATACCTTGAATCGCAACGTGGCAAGGATATTGCCATTCTCTTTTCCTTGGCTAAATACAAGCATATTTTCAGTTTTAATTCACTAACTGACCTCTCAGCTTATGCAAGGTAGTAGTACACCAGAATAATGGAAAAACCTAATAAAATGTTTTACAAAAATAACCTGATGCTGGACTCTACAGATTTATATTAATATATACTGGAATAAATTATAATACAATTATTTTTCCTTATCAATTTTTGAATGTTGAGTTCTGCAGAGGTATAAATACAATCCTTTCTTGAAATAAAACAAACCACGATGAATTGGTTCAGGAAAATCAAGAAAATGAAATACATCCTTACTGTTGACTGTCTTTCAAGGATTTATTTCATTACTTAAATGTAATTTTGTCTTTGCATGGAAAATTCCTTTCTGGACTATAAGGATAATTCAAGTTCTAAATAAGTCTACACCTGAATCGCAGTACACAGCGAAGGAACAGCAGACGTAGTTCAGAAACAGTAATACATATTTTCTTGTATTTGTCAAAGCAAACTTAACTAGTCTGTTATTTTTAATCTTCGAAATCATGCCCATGAACTGAGTATCATGTCCTTCATCCGCATATAGGCAATGCATTAAAGTAAAGTTGAAATACCGGCTGCATTTTTTGCTGCAATATTTCGAAAAGAAATAACAATTACGAGAGTGTTCAAAGGTTAACTTTAATCCTTAACATTTAATGGTATTAGTCATAAAAATCATCTTGAGTTGAGTGTACACGTGATACACCCACACTACAATTTTAAAATCATCTTGACTAGAGTGTACATATAATACACCCACACTACTATTTTTCTTTTGGAACTACAACTTATATAAATAGGTATACATAACACGGCGGAACATAGAGAAAAAGTATTTAAGTTCAACACTAGTTGTATAAATCCCAGTCTACTCTAAACTCTAAACATACTTTAAAATCCAACAAACTTTCATTTAAAAATCAGGTGGTTTCAAACTTCACTTACAAGTAAATAAAATAATAAAAAGTAATAACTTACAAGTAAAGTACTTGCAATCAATACAAAACTGGGCAGTATTAAATCTAACGATAAAAATCAAGCATACCCATTTATACAAAAATTTCTTATGCTCAATAGATGTTAGGTATTAACTATAACAAAGGTGGCATGCGTACTATAATATAAAATAAAAACTAAGTACCGTGTTTACATTTGTAGTACAAACATTTGTAGTTACATACATTTGAAGAAAAGTATTTCGCCTTAAAATTTTTTCAAGCAATAAATTAATAATTAGGTAGCCTACAACTTTGAAGTAATTATTTGCGAATTATATTATTTTAGTCATTTTTAATTGTCACCTATTAATTCAACTCCTGTAGTAATTTTTTGCCCACGTGATGAGTAATGAGTCTTCGTAGTTACCTAAAAACGTTCAAGGATACTTATAGAATGAAAATACACTCATGTATATTTCCATTCATGCACGCATTAGTAATCATTGAATTTACCTGTACTATATATGATAATTACTCTGTGTA
>JAAXYV010000707.1:0-11265 GCA_036851875.1 Novacerus sp. FZ-2019
CATCAACTGACCTTATACACCTAAGCAGTGATTTTACAAAATTAATCTAGTAAAAAGCCACGATTCGTGGTTTTTCCGATGCGTACTTTCAAAGGCACTTGTACTCAACTGTGTTCTGAGTTGAACACAGTTGAGAACTTAACTAGGATTTAAGCCGAATTAAACTTCTTGTTGGAGCTTTACTCGACCGAAAAAATTCTCCGAGCCGAATTCGGCTTTAAATCACTATTTAAACCTTGTCTTTTTGACACGGTCCCACCAGTTATAATGCTTCTCTGTTGAAAATTGAAATTCAATCAAAGCTGGAAATAAATCCGCTTTCCTCTAGAATGCATGGTTCAATTTTTTCTCACATATATCTGCAGAAAGTAATCAAATACTGATTTCATTACTAAGAGAATGCAATTAAATATGAAAGCATAAAATAAAATATCTGGACGAGTAAAGTAAATACAAGACATCTCAATGTTGTGTACTTGTACTTAAACTAGAGGTGAATGGAAATGAGCTTATTGTTTCACATGCAGAAATGATAAACTACCCACTCAATTAGATTTAGCTCAAACAGAAACAAGACTTTAAGAACGAATTTTGACGTCTAAGTAGGACAGCTTTAGTAGCAACAACAAAATTCATACAGCAGATTAATATCATCTACAACCATCATATTAATATTATCTACATTAACATCTGTTTACTGCTTGATGTTTTTTTGAACTTTTACATCAAATCTACCTGCAGCTGGAAACTGGAAAGCGTAGTGGTATCTAGACAAATGAAAGCTAAAAATCGATGAATGTTCATTTTACTATGAGAATACGGAAGACGGCGTTGTAATGCAATAGTCACGAAACAACAGTGCAAGCGAACATACGCCTAAGTTGTAATATAGAAACACTTTATAAAGTAAACCTTTTAGGCTGAAAATCACAATACATCCTATAGGAAATGTAGCAAAACAACGTAGAATAAAGTAAAGGACATTCTGACCATTCATGTGCAAACAAATAATTCAGTCTACTACACAGATTTATAGGCAAAAAATGGGTGGGTGCAGCTTTACAGAGATAGAATGAATGAATATTTTAATTCCATTTTGTCAGTTAATTTAGTTGATCAACGTAGAATTGGTAAGAAAACAGTTTCATTACTTTACACGACCTTTACCCATTTTTTTTAATTCCAAAGTTGTAGTCACTTAAGTTTAAGATGGTTAGAAATCACTCTGAAAAACGAATCTATTCAATTGCAAAACTAAGGCTGTGATTTAGAAATTCCTTGAAAAGATGATATTTTGTTAAGTTCGTCTTAACTTCTAGAAATCACCCCAAATGAAAACATCGACCTGCAGTCGCAATAGGAGTATTTAATTGTAGAGCAGTGATGAAAATATGAAAATACTCAGGTGAACGTTTACAAGCTGTCGGTAACACTGTGCACACAAATAAAACAATGCCAAGTTTTATATCCGAATCATTGGCTGTAGCTGAAAGTATTGGTAAGACTTCAGAACATTTAGTTTCGTTCCCATATAGGTAGGTATACTTAAACGATATTTTCAAATCTTCTGTAAGCTGTTGGCCAATTTTAGCATTATATTATATGGAAGAAAACTTAGTGATAACGCCATTCCTTCGATGGGCTCTTTCAGCAGCATTCTGAACTTCGTTATTAAATTATAATAGGTAATTGGGTTGTCAACTGAAAACATGTTTCTAAATTCCATCACAGAGACTTACAAGTCTTAAATAATGATTTTCGACAAGTCGAAAATCATTATTTAAGAATCAAACCATTAGACTTACTGATCCATTAGATCAACTGTTACTTATAATGAATCAACGGCAGTTTCCCTACCAATATTTTACAATTTCTATGAGGATATCTACAGTTGTATACATTTTAAGCGTGAGATCAGAAAAGATCTTAACCAGTATTGTAACTTCAAGTCAAAGATAGTTATTCAAATTCTTTACAGAACAATCTCTAATGATGCACTTTCCACAAATGCAGTGTATTCTAAAATCTGGTTGAAACTTCCATTTGCCTGAAAATAAAACTCTAATTTGAGTTTTGCCCCGTTTTGGCGTTTCGTCATTGCAAACACTGATGAGATAAGTAGCCTATTCGAAAGAATTCCCAGTTCCTTCCAACTACATCAGTATTGCTATTAATACAGTCATTTTTCCTATGGAGTTATACTTAAACTACCAACCAAATAAACTTTTTACAAATTAGCTTCCGCCTTTCCATAGCTTAAGGCTATAAATTTCCTGCACCAAAACAGTACTAGAATGAATTTCGTCTTAAATAGTTTATGATAATGTGATTTCCACCCAGCATAAACCGGATACAAATACAGTTCAGAAAATATCGTCACAGTGAAAAATAAGCACGGCAATAATTTTCTTGAAAATACAGGTACGGAAGAAGCCGCAGCTAGTAGCGACACTTTAAAAACTAGTGTAATGATTTTAATTCTGCTGAGGTGTAAAAATCGATTGAGAAAACATAGTAGACAAACTTTATACGACAGTATGCATGTTATTTCCAAGTACTACATAAAGGAATACCAGACATATTCCACGATCGATATGCTCCAGCAATTAAAGCGTAGAATGGGAAAAAAATTCTGGCAGTATTATTTTTGTTTATTACATGTTCTCCTAGTTTATGGGTTTGAATGGTGTATGCAAGACATAGTAGTGGCGTGGGTTCACGTTCACACTCCTTCACTCACTGAAGGCTTTAAATGCTTTCACCTGGCCGACACGGAAAATTTTCGCTGTGGCAGAGAAAAAGACTTGAACCACCTGGATTCAAGAAATGTGACAAATCTCGGATAAAAGTCGGGACATGCGTATTTTTTAATACTGTTGCGTTAATGGTCAAATTGATGGTGTAGTTTTTATTTTGGCCAGGTATAGTTGTATACGAGAGATAGAGAGGGGGAGGGGGAGCGCAGGAAAGTTAAAACTTGAAAGACAAAAAGACTGACAGACAGGTGATGATGCAGCGAGATCACGAGATGATTGGCCTACTCTACAAGTAAGAGACTTAAATGGAGCAAGGGGGAATTTAACGACGTAAGTTGGAAGTCTGCGAGCAGAGGGGAGCATCTGTAAATTATTGCGGTCTATAGTCATTTCGGCAGATTTGGAAATGTGAGTGGGCATTATTTGTTGAGTAAACTGTTTGCTGAATTTGCAAAAAAATAAACCACAGGAAGACCACGGTAAAGAGATAACGATGCCACTAAAAGAGATTCCCTAGCTGAGTCTAATCTGATTCGTCATCATCAACTGGTCGATTCACATGGTCCCACTGATTGTACAGATTATTCTCGAGGGCCAGACCCGATCGCCAAGTCGATTCCTTGTATCGATACTGAGGCAGTTGACTGTGATGTTGGTTAGCGTTGTCGCATCATCTTGAGTTTACTCACTCACTATACTACTAGCTAGCTAGCTAGTTTCTTCTCCGGTAGTTTGTTAGAGAATGTTTTCCTCGACTAGACTACTACCTACTATGTACTAGAGTGGTAGTAGTTGAGTTTGAGACGACTCTGATATGCTTCCTTGGTTGGCTATCCCTTTCCGTGATGCTCGTATATTTTTAACCAGAATCTTTGTTTGTTCATCGAAGCCAGTAAACTGCTTGTTTATCTTTACTGCCTCGACTCAGAAATATTTCTCGAGAACCCCATCATGTCCTTGTAAACATGGAAAAATCTGCTCGTGTGCATAAATACTCAGAGCTCTCTTTCAATTCCAATGCAAAATGCAAATTCCACGTCTCAACTTTCGGTTCTTACAACTCCATAGTGTGTTTATTTATTTATTTATCTATTTGTTTTCCTCTCATTAACCAGTGTTTCGTATTCTCCGGATGTATCAGATATTATCCACTGGGCTATGGGCAATACTGAAAACAACCGGGTGGGTAAAAACGAACAAAATTGAACACTGGAATTATTTTTGAACAAATAGTGTCTAACACTACGTCAGACCATAACCATAACCAGGTATACTTATTTCATTCTTCACCACTAGTACGATTGAAGTTATATTTTTGAATTTTTATGCACACAACGTCTTATTTTTTAATAACATTTTATTTTTGGCGGTTGTCTCCAGTTTTACCCACCTGATCGCTGGTGAAAAACAAGGATTTTCGGTTTTAACCACTTCTAAAACCCACCGGGTTTTTCGATACCGAAACACTGTTATTAACAATTACGAAAATAATATACCTAGGATTAATTCGCTTTGACATAAGTGGATTAAATCTGATTTTCGGCTACCCAACTTTCTATTTTTCTAACCAGACCTGGGTGTAGCTGGTTACATGTGGTGAGGGGAGGATTGCATGTCATATATACATATGCCATGCTACACAGCTATTATTATCCTCTATACTGTTACACATGTATGGGCACTTGTACTAATTCAGGCTGATATGAGACTTGTAAAAATCCAGTGGTGCTATGGGATTTACTAACACTTTAGGAGGTAAACGTGCGACACGACATAACGGGCAAATCAACGCGTAATACAAATCCCCGATTCCGCGAATTGACATATTATGTGACAAGAACAATCGCTAATTTGTACTCGAACATTAGAATCTGACGGTCTTACATAGCGGTGGATCTAGTTTACTTTTGACGTTTAAGTACTTCTGACTCTATGGATTTATGTATTCATTTGTACGCAAATATATTGGCTGTAGTATTTATCCCCTCTGTTTTCAACTGCAAAGGATATGGAACTCAAACTCAATAGCTTCCTGTAATCCAATATTGTGAAAACGTACTCCAGTAAGAAACGAATTGTAATTTTAAGGCAAGGTTAATTTGTCGAAAAGGAGTCATCCTCAACATTCTTGAGCTGGAGTCTCATAATCGTGGGTTCTTCGCTTAATTTTGACACCGAAGTTTGATATTTCGGATACGGTCTGATTCGATGAATTTGTAATTACAACAATCGTAGTACGGGTTTGTATATCGTAATAGTGATGAATAGCGGAAGAATTAAGAACTCGGAAGTAATACCAACGAGCAAACACCTTAATTTTGACAAGCATTTACTTGCTGTACAAAGAAATTGTAATTTGAGACTTTCTCAACTTTTCTCAATTAGAAATTTATTAGAACGAGAGAGCAAATCTATACTTATGAATGCTTTCATTTCGTCTAGAAGTATCTATTGTTAAAGCATCTGGGTTGGAACCAGTACAAGACACGACTTGCATATTCTAGGTATCCAAAAAAACAGCTAGATTCTTACTGAATTTGAGAAAATATGACTCCGTTAGTACTGCCATCACAAATGATCTGAACTGGCTAAAACCGTCATGGCTAGCTAAATTCGAAATTTTAAAACTCGCCTTCCATATCATAAACAGCCATAGTCCACAATACTTTTTATACTGTATAGACCAAGATTTCACAACTAGACAATTATACACTGTAATTTTATAATTTAATCTACATCACTTTTACTCTTCTCTAATTAAACAATGTAATGCCTAGGGATAACTACCGATTTAATAGGCTCCTTCTCGGTCAAAATAAAAAAAGCACAAACGCATTCATGTTAAATATTCTTGAAAACTATTTTACACTTACAGGAAAACAAACAAATAGTTCACTTTTGCTTCCAGTATTGCCATAAAATAATTTCTAAATACCATGGCTTGCAGGTTTAAACTTGTTATAAGTAGTCGCTAAAGCTAATGAATGTGTGTGAATTTCGAACTGTATTGGACAAAAAATGGGATAGAAATCAGTTCCAGAGTTGGAACTACTCGTAAGAAAGCTTACCTAGAGACGGAAGTTTATCACAGCTACACGATACAATCGAGGAACGAGGGAGGTGATATGAGGTGCACGATACAAAATTCCTTGAATGATTCGACGAGAAACTGGACAACCCAAGGCACTTAGACTTTCCCCTTCCACCACTAGGCAAATTACCTTCCAAAAATTCAAACAAAGCAGCTCATCACGAAGTGACCTCACATTGACCTCAGAAGAAAATCAACCATCGTAGAGGCAAATGACATATACTTCGAGAAAATGTGGTGAAACTAAGTATTTCGCAAAGATATTTCATTTAGTACGAAAACTAAGATACCGCGATATTAGAGTGAGTCCTGAAAAACTCACAATCTATGAAGATGACCTAACATAAAAAAGCTGACGAATAGTATGCACGAACTTCCTACAGGTAATTCTGGAAAAGGACAGTCTCAGCTTATTACGTTCGACACATGCACGAACGATAGGCAACCTTATACTGGCCGAAATTTGGGGCGGGGCAAACAGATTACAGCTGTTCAAGTTAATAAGCGGTAGCACTAGAAGAATAGTGAAACAATAGACAAAAACCGTTTCTGACCCAATTACACTGCAAACAGAGTCCTCATCTGCCCTACAAATGGGGGAGAGGCTAAGATAAAGTTGCCCGATTGGAATCGGGTTATTCTCTAAACGGTATTACTTGACCAGCAACGCATTAATTCACTGCTTTTAGCATACGATCGTCAACCAGTGACTCCAATGTTGTCCCATATGGGGGGAGGTCGATACCCTGAATTTTCCTCATTGCAACAAGACAAAGTTCTAACTGGTAGCACTAGAGGAATACTGAAAAAAGTATTTGTTCTAACCCATTTGCCATCGAAGTCCTCATCTGTCACATCAGTGGGAGGGGGAGTAAAGATAAAGTTCTCCGATTGAAATCGTTTTTTAACTGGTATTACTAGACCAGAAAAGCCTAAATTCATTTCTTTCGATATATAATCGCCCAATCGGACAACCTTATTTTTGCGTCTTCCACTTTGAGGCTAAAGTTGACCCTATATTATGTTTGCATTGTTTTGGCCGGGTAGTTTATGTCACTCCTCAACGAGTGCTACCAATAGCTTTGGCTGTTTGGCTGGCCACCAGCCAACTTCAATTTCTCTAGCCTCCAACTTAGCTTGGGGGCTCTAGTGCGTTGCATTGATTTGGCCGGCATAATTTATGTCCTGGACTTCCCCAATTAGTCCTACCAATTAGGAGTTTGGCCGGCAACAATTGACCAACATCAGATTTCCAAACCTCCCCCTCCCCCAATTTTGGGGCTAATCGGAACCCGCTATTATTGGTTTGGGGGGTAGCTGATATCACTCTTCGACTGGTAAGGCTATAAAAGGATCGATTATCTTCAGGAGATGTTCATGTAATGTCGAATTTTGGCCCTTACATATTTAATTTCGCATTTGCTAGAAACAAGTACTGTACTATTTAAATGGCAAGCTTTAACTTAAATTGGACGATGGTGTGGTTAATCTTACCCAGTTTCGGAGCAGAATATCTCCAAGATGACCTATAGAATTTGCTGCCTTATTGTGATCTGTATCCTTGCAAAGTAGTACGTGGAACTTTCACCCGATAACAAAGAGTACCATTGTAATGTTCAAAGTTTCCAAACCACAATTTAAAAAAATAAAAAATGCCACTTCAAAAAGTACTAGCGAAAAAGAGGCTGAATCAATTTCGAACTAAATTACTTCCACCATCCAAAATTAATCCTCAAATTTTGATATTTTTCTCCCCCAAACACCGATGAACTCTGTTTACATCATCAGATGTAGTTCAAATGTATACCTGAGGAAATCCACGACTAAGTAGATAGGAGAAGGTCGACACGGAGACCTCAACGTTTAATGTGTGGCTTGAGTCCTTTAATTATATTATGCTATAGACAAGACTTGAATTTGGCACCAAAATATTCAGTAATCTGCTGATTTCGATAATACCAATAATATCACGTCTTGTCTAGCATACTGGACTGAGATATTATTGTTTAAACTATGGAGCAATGTCAGTATAGGTTTGTGCATTGATTGCACAGAAAAAATGAAGATGTGATAGAGGGGAATGGAGGAATAGGTCGGGAAAAGAGAAAGGCGGAGTTAGACTGCTTGCTATTAGTGCAGGTGTGTAGTCCAGTGAGTTACTCGCTACCCGAACAGATTGTACGGAGGGAAATTCCCAATGTACACTAGTATCTTGACATTTGAACTAGCGAATGCAGACTGATAGGACACACCCACTATTCCTTATACACTAAAAGTTCAATTTCTGCATCCCATTCACTTATCTGTGGAATTCCTCACCTCTGCCTCTAGGGATGCAATATTATACAATACCATACAATACAGCTAAAACTCTATCCCTCTCTCAACGTTCACATAAGCAAGTCTGAAGTAATTGAGAGCCGAATTTTCAATAGCGAGACGAACTCAATACAAAAATGCTACAACTTCATAGTCACACCACATGCAATCGGGAATGGGAAGGTATCCTTCTTAGGATTTTGGAAGATAGAAGTATAAGACTAAGGACCAGGTAGATAAGATAGTAATTAATATTAAGGGTGTTCAGGTAAACCATTCCTTCAAACTCCAGTCGTAGAATGAAGTGTACATACTTTGTATATAATATACCTAGTCTACTTTACCCACGTAAAAACAGAGCGTGGGAACTCATGTGATTCTGACATACTATTGGGTCCACATACTATTGGGTCCCTATGAGATTTAAAGCCAACTCATAGGTTCTGAAGGGATTTTATACTCACTCATGGGTCCCCATGGGATTTCAAACTCACTCAATTTGTTCCAGTAAAATTACAGACATAGTTGTTGAGAAATATAACCCTAATTTTAAAACAGGAAATTTTCGAGCTTGACTACGGTTGGCTGATTCAAACTTCGGATGGAGAACTGTTAACGTGTTTTAGCACTATAAATTAGATTCTGATAGCTGCATTTGTCGCCAAATGATATTATTTGGATATTGGCTGTTAGTTAGCTGTGATTTTAAGACTACTCTAAAGTTCTGCAGTACTGAGGGTCAAACTATCAACGTGGTTAGTACTTACATATCAAAACAACATTTTAGAACAATTCATTTCGTGGTCATGTTCAATTCAATTCACTGTCTACCGTCCTCTGTCCTGCCTACCACCGGCCACCGGTGGTTGGTGTACAGGAAAGTATACGACCTAGGGTAGGTCGTATACTTTCTTATACTTATACTTATACTAATAAGTATGCCTGCAGGTCGATAACCATAGTGAACGGTGCTTGCACAATTATGCCAAGATGGGCATCCTCTGATCGTAAGTATCCACCTCCAGAAACATTTATGCTTACCGTCTACCATGTTCACCGACCTTCAGTCAAATTTATGTCCAACGTTCACCATGTGTTATGTCCACCGTTCACCATGCTCAGAAACCTCCTACCATGTGTTATGTCCACCGACCTCAGTTACACCATCTATCAGTTTAATATGGACCTTTACTGGTGGTTGGTGGAGTATGAACACGCGTACAAATAACCTTACCAATAAAGTTGAACTCAAAGAAATCTCGTGTCATGGAGCAAGTCTATAATTAAATTTGTTTTTGAGTTGGCTCAAAATATAAAAAAATAACTAATGTATAATAAAGGCAAAGTTCAGTTTTTCAAAAATATTATTCTGTTCTAACTGAATAAAATCTGTTCTGAAATAATGAAGATCAAATATCATGGGTTTGCTCCTAGTGAGTCGACTCTTACGGTTTTAGTTCCCATCAGATTGAAACCCATGGGTTTGGATCCCATCAGATTGAATCCCAAGGGACATGTGGGATATCGTAAACAATATCCAATGTTGTGGGATATCGTAAACAATTCCCACACAGCTTTCCCATGGGATCCTATGGCTTAGTTTTACGTGGGAATACCGTTTACGTTGTCTGGCTTAATGACGTTGATGAAGTTTACTTGCATAACTGCACAAGCCGACGACTTAACAATCAAAATAGTGAAAGTGGTGGTCTCAAATTATTCTTAACGATGCTGTACTTGTGTATCTTAAAACGGTAATGAAATTCAGCTAACGAAATTGTACAGTTAAAGAACCTGGCTAAACCGATTTAATTAGGTAAGTGTAAGGACAAAGGTTAACTTAAAGTTTCTATACTCATACGTTGTACGTAGAAAGACGGGACGGAACGAATTAGAAATGATTTTATTTATATGTATATGATTTAAAACGTCCGTGCCAGAACGATTTCACACAACACTATTTAGGTAAGTCAAAATACAAAATGAAAAAGTACGTCTGTAATTGAGTGCGATACAGAATGCAAAATATAATTGAAAATGTGAAAGATACAAAATTCAAAATGCATTTGAAAATATACAAGATGCAAAATTCAAAATGCGTTTAAAAATGTACAAAAGATACTTTCAAAGTGCACTTGAAAATGTTCAAAATACTACATACAAAATGCCATACCCTCGAAATCTTTAAATGTCCATGGGCTGCTAACGCAGAGGCAAATGTTCATCTGTATTATCCTTGTAAGCCAACGTTAAAAAAAAATCCCTACGAAGATTGTTTGCGAGGTCGGAGGTTATTCGAGGGTCTATAAAATACATTTGAAAATATTCAAGTTACCAAACCAAAAAAATTTGAAAATATTCAAATTACCAAAAGCAAAGTAAATTTGAAAATATGCCAAGCGCGTAATAAAATGTAAATTTGAAAATATGCCAAGCGCTTATTACACTTAAGTATTTAAAAAGTGACTTGACTTGACTTGCAAAGTCTTCATTTTAAGTGCATGTAAATATATAAAAACATTTTGTTACATTTATTATACGTGGTATTACGTGTTTACGAAGGAAGTAGGCAAATAATTACTAGTGATCACCGACTGAAAAGTGTCGCAGCAGTACAGTGAGTATGCTACTTCAAAGCGTTATGTATTTTAAAATGTACTTTTAGCTTCAACTACCTATGAAACTGTACCGAATCCACACAATTATTAATTAATAAGGTAGTATCATCCCCATTCCCCAAATGGTCGACCCGTGGGATTAAAGAAACAATGGCCAATCTGATTATATTATGATCCTAATGATGATCGTTGATGCAATACAGAAGCATCAATTTCAAATTGTATTAAGTGGTGTAAATGGTGTTTACTGTGACAAAAATACAGAGAGGCCTGATGGACCGATTTGAATGTGGTTTTTTGTAATAGATCTCTAAATAGCTTGCCGAAAAGGGTTTTTGAAGAGATTTTAAAATTCGAAGAAACAAATTCAAAATTTTAAGAAAAAAAATTGAAATCATTCGACTAGGAATCATTCAATGAGGTTTTAGAAGAGAAGAAACAAAAATTACGTTAAAAAATGTTAAATTCATAAACTAAAAAT
>JAAXYV010000708.1:0-11264 GCA_036851875.1 Novacerus sp. FZ-2019
TAATAAATGAAGCCCCCTTACAATATGTACAAGCTTTATAATATCAGTTTGATAGAGCGCAACCTATCGGCCAGGAACTATAAACCTAGCACCTCCGTCCCTTCATTCTCGTTCGATTGAGTTTCTAGTTGAGATTTGGAAGTACCAGGATTCCCGCTGCGTTCTAGTCTGGCTCTCTTGTAGTAGTAAGGGGTGTCTTTCCGTTTAGGAAAATTTACTGTGACAATGTCTTCCTCTCTTGAACCTGGGTGAACTTCAAGGACATGCTTAGTCATAAACTTTCTTCGAATAAATCCAACAGCCCCAGGGCATATTGAACATATAAATGGACGATGACCGGTGTGCTTCATAGTATGTTCATATAGAGCCGTTTCCCCACGGTACGCCTTGTCGCAGTATTCACACTTAAATGGTTTCAGTTTGGTGTGTACAATTTGGTGAACCCCAAGTCGTTTAGTGGATGCAGCTTGGTATTCGCAATTCTGTAAATAATTCATAATACACTCAACTATAGTATTTCATAATGTAATTTTTAGTTAATTTGATTCTATAAATAAACTATGACTTCCGCATAAACATATAAGGAACACCCTCCTATGGTCAGTTTATTGCCTAAAATTATGGATTTGAAAAATTCCAAACGGACACCCCCTGTAGTTGCTTCATATATTGAGAGGAAACTTCAGTAAAAACAGTCCTATTGGTTGGAACACATTGACAGGTCCCACTCACGTGTTGAATTTTGATATGCCTTTTTATATTCCCTTTCTCATGCTATTTTATTTATTTTTAGATAGATCTAAAGGATCCTAGTCAGCTACGCAACTTACCCTTTAGCAACATACAGTCATAATTATTCGAATACAAGAAAAAACAAAACGGAAAAATGCAGAAATTATACAGTTTAATTAGTAAAGATGTAGCTCCGACATAGAGTTTTTCACATGACATTTAACCTTGGAAATACTGTTTTTACAAATATGCATCCTACATGAACTGTGATACATTCACGAAATACAATCATCTTATTTCTAATTACCATTAGTCAGTACAACTAAATTCTTTGGTATTACCGGTCTCGACTTTTAAATAAATATTATTGGATTGGATTGAACACCAAATTCTGATACTATTATGAAAGCTATGATGAGACTTCATATAAGCCGACTAGATTACATTGAATTGAGTTGCTCCTCTGTTTTATATATTTGTACATGGACAAGCTATGGTAAGTTTATATATAAATTTCTTCATTTGTATTTCCCTTTTATTTCCTCATTCTCCAAATTCTATTGCGATTTCCTCTCTTTTGGCGTTGATGTATTTATATCTATGTAGTTTTTATTTTTGTAACTTTCTCTCTTCTTAGGACTGACTATAACTGATCTAGCTAGTATGTGTGCCTTCTCCTTATTGTTCTATTCTAGGCTGTTCAGTATTGTTCTATATACACTACACCATTCTCAATGTATCTTATTCTCTGTACTGTCCAACTGAACTTGACTGAACTCTGTTTACTCGTTTCGAAAATAAGCTAGTAGCTATTTTGTATACACAGAGACGCTTCTGATAAAGAGACAAAACCTTGTTTTCTGCTCCAGTTAACCTGGAACGAAACATCATGGGCTGTCTTTTTCGCAAACATACCACTGACTCAAGTGCGACTCAACTCAGCACAACAAAAAACATGAGCACTACTGTTTGACTCGCACTACGGAGAGGAAAGAGAGAGGGAGAGAGGAAAGAGAGAGGGAGAAAGCAACGAGAAAGACCCAATGCAAACCAAAGCACGGAGAGTTCATTCTTTCAGTTACACTTATTCTATATTTGTCTTTGTACATTTCTGGCACTATTTTGTTCCCGTCACCGTGTGAGGGAAATCGGTTACTTGCGAAGATTTTTAATTCGTTGATATACAAAGGAATATATTATTTTAAACAGGAATTCATCAAAATACTGTTAAACAGAAAATACAATTAGATTTAACGAATTCGAGATTTTATACTCCTTCCGGTTGTAATTCAAAATTCCAGTTGGGAAGAAATACTACGACATCATTAAAACTGGTTATATAAAGTATATATTAGGGGCCCAACCATCTCCGACGCAAAATAAAACTATTACCTACCTACCTACCTATATTAGGGATATATTAGCTTATATCAAAAGCAGAAAAAAAACTTTCAGGTCGGATAGTTACTGCGGCCAGGGTTGAAAATGCTGTGGAATCTCAGGAAAACAATCAGCCCTCTTACGATCGGTTATAAATGATTTAAAATAATTCTGAGCGCGAAAAGCACAGGTGTGCCCATAAATGCTGTTGCGCATAAATCCAACTTTCTATTCAGACAGCATCCACAGAATTATTTTGAATCATTTATAGCCAATAGTGAGAGGGTCGATATTTTTTCTGGTCTTCTACCGCTTATTTTCATACAGCATTTTCAGCCCTGAATGCGACCCAACCCTTCGGGTAGATAGGAGTTTCTATACTAACTGTAAAAGCGATGCAAATTCTGAGGTTTACGATTTACTGAATTGAACTAATATTTATAACTATACACAATCTAGAATTGTGAATATACTCAGTCTTACGTTCTTTTGTTTAAATACTTCTCAGAAAACAACAGTTTCAAAACACCAATACAATATTTGAAACTGACTGACAATGAGAGTAAGGATAGTATTTGTATCTAATTTTCGACCCGTTTTTTCGGGTCGGGTTTGAGGTTCGACCGACTAGAACCGGACCCGATACCCGACGGGTTCGGGATCCTGAGTATATATACCTAAATAATAATTACTCTTACAATTTGTCAAAGTAAATTTTATTAATTGATGTCGTTAATACTTGCTGCTAACTTTCATTTTTGTCCCCCTCAGCAAATTAAAGAGAAAATAAAAGTTTATGAGCTACAAACAAAGGCCATGTGCGCTGGTCCTAGCAGAAAGATAATGGGTAAATAAATGAGGCCAAGTGCGTAGAGAACTGTACATAAACTGTGGGTATTATCACTGAGCACACGATGTTTAATTTAAGTTCCATACACTTATTCAGAACTTGTATGATAAATCAACGCTTACAACTGTATAAAGAACTGAGTCTTGCAATAATTGAATAAGATAGAAGGAAAATAATAGAGAAAGAAGCTTAACAGAATTTAAAAAATTGATGTGCACAATTTTTCTAATATCGGGGCATGCTAATTTTCGGCATTATTCCCTTGCTTAAGCCTATATATAAGCATTCGATTTTAAAAATCATTAATCCTTCATTGATTCTTAAGTATATTGTAATCAATTTGACGTACCTGTAGATTGGTACCGTAAGTAAAAAGTGTAAAAACAAGGTCTTAAGAAATAATAATAGGTATACATTTTCAATGTTGCTGAGAGTAAAACGACAGAACGGTGACATCTAAACTGTCGTCATCATTTGTAAAATTCACATTAAATCGAAATAGGCTTGCTATTTCTTGTAAGTATTCTAAGATCGGCTTAAATTGTAGGATCTATTGCAGAGTTTCAGATTCTCATCAAGTAACTCAGGAAGCTTTTCTTCCTCCTTGACTCACCTGAATTTATTATACCCTTATACCTTTCCCATTTATGTTACTCTTGTCTCAATTTCTGAATAAATCTATTTAATGTTGGGTTCGATTAATGTAGTCCACTTCTAAAGGAGTTGCACCATCCCTCACAACTATTGGTTGCACGTTGTCCTAGGGGTGGGTGAAAATATTTTATTTTTATAAATCGCATTGTCCTTAGCCTGAAAAAGTTATCCTTTGAATCCATTAGCATGGATGCGATTTTTTTCTTATCCAACAATATTCTAAGGTTCCGCATTGCACCACAGTGGTATAAAATGAAATTCAATTCAAAGTCGAAGATTAAATTTTTTACCTAGATTTTTTTCTGAAACTATCATGTTTGGGGCACACTTGAATGAAATATTTTGTCAATTAGATTCGTACTCGAGTCACAATAATTTTGTAAACTCCGCGTTTTACATGCATGGCAATGGAAACAAAAATTTTAATTTTGATCTCATATATCATCTGAGCTACAGCAGGTACAATGTTAGGGGCAGGTACAGTGTTAATTCACTCATGTGTGCCCCAAGCATGAGTTTCAGAAAAGAAATATAGAGGTCAAAACTCAACACTTGACCTTTTAAAGGACCGCCATTATTTTATATCGCTTGGATTTAAGATCACAAAATTTTATACTCTTGTATATGAATCCAAAAGTAATGGTTTTCACAGTAAACCTGAGTGGGTGCGGATAAATCTGAGTGAACCACTCAGATTTACCCCAAAAGATATTTTATAGGGGTTCGTCTATATGGCTATTAAGGTTCGCAGTCCGTCGGACCGGACCGGTCAGATAAAGTTGTAGTTTTCTTTTAGAGGTATTATACATGTAAGGTGGTACTCGGTGCCAACATCACCTAAAGCAAACAATTTCCAAATATAATGTCATCTGAAGCTTATTATTTTAAAGTCGAAATTACTTTTCCAATCCTGGAATTGGCTGTTGCCGGTGCGACAAATGATTCAACTAAGTCCCAATTGAGAAATATTCTCATTCTGCACACCTTTGCCAATTCTCAGTTTGCAGAATATCTGAATACGTATGAACAAATAGGCTTGTCCTGAACGATTTTCGACTTCTCTAGGACAATTATTCGCCTTTCTTCTTTCTTCCCCTTCCCCACTACCTGCCCCCTTCGTTGCACTCTTTTCCGTCGTCACTTTTTCCCATTCTCACTTTACTCTTCCTTTCTTTCCCTTTTTTTTTTTTTTTCGAGTCCATTCTTTTTCCCTTTCCGTCTTCTCTCTATCTACCTTCCTCTTTCTTTGTCCGTTTGTCCCCGTACCAAATTTAGAGGGCCAGTATGCAAGGTTGTGCCCCCATGATTGCAGGTCTGTTCAAGATAACTGAAGGCTTCTGTATAAACATTTTAGGCTTGTCCATGACAATTTTAGGCTACTTTCGTTCATGTATGGTGCACAGATCGACACAGTTCCGTCTCAGGCGGTAGGTAGCAGACAATTTTTTGAAGAACTAGAGGGGATGGCTACTATTTTCAACGACGGAAGGGGTGGAGGGCACGGGAATTACGAGAGGTGATATCGGTATGAAGTGTCTGCTGAGTATCCCTATTCGTTTAAATAACTTCTTTGTACTTTGTGCTTGATTTTTCATTTCCGTGTGAAATTACCCTTACTATTATAAAATAGCATCATAAATGCTGATTTTTCTGGACGGGACGGAAGCGGGGTGGAAGGTATTTTAAAGCCTGGGCGAGTAGTATTTTGAAAGATTTTTATTACCAATTATTGTAGAATTTGTTTATTCAGTTTGAATCACAATGATATGTTATATTGTTAATTTAAATGTTGAATGTGATCTTGTTATTACAGAAAAAATAGTACCGACAGTACTCCTGTGGAATACCCGACTCTGTCCCACAAGAGATAAGGAACATCTAGCTACCCGCCAGTAGTATCACCGAAAGATGGTCTTCGAGGTAGAAGCAAAAACGATGAGAGAATAAAATGTAGACGGAGACTAGAGTAGTTGATGGAGTAGGAATTTATTGCAGAGGTACAGCAGGTATATGCAAAAACATAGTACGCTTCCCTAATGCCAACGAATAACAAGTCAATAAAAACGAATAGCAGAACAGACTGACTCCTCTCGGTTATTATCTGTTTATATACCTATAGATATACAAAGGATGAATAGTTTAAAATGCTAGCTTAAAACACAACCTGATATTGTACCCGATACCGATTTCTTTGCCTCTTATTTCCTCTTCTCGTCCGTTATCTGGTTTTAACTAATTCACACAAATATTCCAATAAGCTATTTACCTTCCTCTTGAAATAGATAAACAGAGGATCGTCTTTGTTCACTAGGTAGAGTATTCAAATACACAATCTGACTAACTACCCTTACTACATAACGGACGTTAAGCCTTGTCCACTAGCATTAATTATACTAGTCCATTTACTTAAATGCTCCATAGAAACCTTAACAAACGGACAATTGTTTTGGTCCGCTCCGCATCATCCGTATATAATTAGAAATGTATTTTGGAGCTTTGCTTTTGATTACCTATATAGGTAGGATTTTGAAAGATGGAACTGGGACGGGTTAGTCGGTTGTAAAACTGCTGAGGCGGGAGGGTACGAGTATTCAATTGTCGATCTCTGACATTGTGAATAAAATTATGTTGCAAATGTAACACAGTACGGTCAATAACGTCGATAGAAAGAGATGGTCCTACTGTCCTACCAAAGTTAACCTAACTAATGAGCCTAAGAACGCAGTGATGGTTTACAATTGTAGCAGACTGCATATTTCTGCAAACAACTACATTGGGAAAGATTTTATAAAACCCTGAAAATTTAGGGAAACATTTTCAGGTAATTTAGCATCTATACTAAAAATTGTAAAAATATCGATCTCA
This sequence comes from Novacerus sp. FZ-2019, assembly GCA_036851875.1. Classification (NCBI taxonomy): domain Eukaryota; kingdom Metazoa; phylum Arthropoda; class Collembola; order Entomobryomorpha; family Tomoceridae; genus Novacerus; species Novacerus sp. FZ-2019. Next base: position 6,482 of record JAAXYV010000708.1, read on the forward strand.
GCGTTCACTCACAAAACATTTAAAAAAGTAGTGCACTTTTTCCCAATGTTTTTCAAAATTGAAGCTAAAGGGCAAATCTCCCAGAGGAAATCTCAGGGCATCTGTCTGAAAGCATCTGCCCGGTTACGGATTTTATATAGACGAGTTGATTATAATGCGATATTGATTATTTTGTAGGTTTTAAATTCAAATTGGAAGAAAATCAAGTTTCATCTGCAGGGGAGGTGACCCTGCCAACCTCAAATAATCAAATGGTTGGTGACTTTCCGCACTGCTCTATAAATCAAATCTCAACAGAGGCGAACGCTTTACATGGTTATGAGAATTCTTCTGCACCCTCGAAGGGTACAAAAAGTGAAATATTTATACAAGAACGCAACAAAGCCATTCGGAGCTTCGGAACTGCTACTCCAGTTAGAGAATCAGGAGTAGCGAAAAATATCTCACTGTCAGCACAAGGAGTAACTACGAACACACACACTAGATAGAACTAAAGGACAAGAGTGATTACTCCATGTGCTACGTGAGTCTTTGTAAAAAAAAAAACGTTCTTAGCAAGTACCATCGCACTTGGCTTATGAAAGAAAACCATGCGGTGAACGAACTGTTTCTATGTGAGATGTAAGACTTCAGGTACAAATTTGAAAAAAGATTAGAAAAGCACTTCAACGTGCATGAAACTGAGTCTGATAACTGACCGTAGTGTATTTGTTCTTGGTAGCGTTTGGGACATATTCGAAAATGGTTTCTAACAGTACAATTGAGAAATCACTGTATATAATGTTTCTGTGTTGAGTGCAAAAAGAAGAAACGGAAGCCAGTATAAACCAATAACTACTAAACGAGCAACTTCATTGAAAATGGTAACAAGGCCGAATTTCCAGAGCTCAGTTTCTCCGATTTTTCCCACAACCATTTGCCCCGCCCAGTGGGCAATATCTGAAAAACCCGGACAATGCGAAGCTGCGTAAAGACGAAACAGATTTGATTAAGTTCAGAATTATTTCAAAATTCCCTCAGTTCGTGATGCGGTTTGTTAAATTAACTTTTCAAAAAGGTTTAAATCTATTGCCAAGAAGATTATATTAATGTTATGTAACTAATAATATTAATGCTAGTAACAACAATATGGGTTCAGAAAGACCAGAACGAGGTGGGTCAACTATATAGTAGAAGCTCAATGGAAATATTTAACTCATTTTGGGTTTGGTCCAATGGGAACACGAACACACAATGGTCCTTCAGCCATGGGTGCTCCATTGTCCGCTCAAGGACTACATAGCCTGCAACAATCGACACCGCATCATGAGTGAGTTTGAGATGGAATTCGTTGTTTGCAATCTCATCTTACAGTCATAAAGAGGAATGAGATCTAATAATAATATGTGTGGGAATACGGGAAATCGGATGGGAGGAAATAATCATTATAATCCTCAAAGAGTTTGGAACACATTGGTGTATGAAAGTAGTCTTTACCCTAGTAGATCATATATCACATATAGTTGAGAACAATTTCAGAAAACAGTATATTACCTATTTTGTACGACCTGCGAAACACTTGTAGATAATTTAATTAATGAAATTCATATACTTAATATTTTCAGTTCTCGTACAATGCTACTGTTATATTATTTGCTTTCTTGCAACGCCTACGAACATTCGATTTCTTGCATACGAAGTTTTGATTTTATGGAAATTCTTATTTCCGTTATTTCTTAGTATGCTCCACCGATGTTTAAATTTGGATTAAAAACTATCTTTTTACACCAACCAGGTGGACTGTACAAAACAAACTTATTTTTTGGCAGGTATATATTCATATACGAAAGTTACCCTGTCCAGCCCAACTTCACAAAGTACAGGAAGGTAGGTACCTACTGTACATCTCACAATTAGTCAAATCAATCTTCAGAACCCGAGATGAAGGTTAGGTTTATAATTCGTAATTATTTAAATGCAGAAGTTACGAAAATAGTTTACTTTGTCGACATTTATCAAAGTCTATGGAGAGTTTGACACAGTAGAATAAATAGGTATAGATATAACTCGTTTCAGTCATCTTCAGCATATTTTTCTAAAAACTAATTCCAATTTAACTAACATCAATAATCTTTGTTTATTTCATCCTCAATAGATTACAATTAATTATAATATGTTCGATAGCTTCTGTTTTATTTTTATGCCTCCATCTACAAAACCTATCACAATTAAATAAAATTTAAACTAATTTCAAAAGTCACGAAACTTTTTGAAAATTTTGTAAGAATTTATAATACTTCATCAAAATCTCAATTAAATAATGTAATATTTCTTTATAGATAAACATTAAATAAACTAAATTATTACTCTTATCCCTTAAAGCCTATAATAATATATGTTATAGGATTTACCACTTGCGGATTTTTATCTGAAATATAGATTTATCCTCTCCCCATTCCACTTCTTATATGAATATGAATCATACTGTACATGAAATGAACAATTTATACTATGTGTTCTACAACAAAACGCTGCGCTAAAAGGGAAGAGAATGACACCCATCAAAGGAATTTTCGTCTCTTTTGGCTGTTCCTCCAGGATGATAGTTGCCATGGACTTTTTACAGCGGAAGATCGTTGGTCGAAATGTGTATCATCTCATCTCTGCTGTAATTTCTTTAATAAATATTATAGTATGAAGACAAGCCTTTAATAATACATATGCACATTGCATTGATAAGTTTTCATTTGTCACAGAACTAAGCAAGAGGGCTGAAGATAAATTTTGAAAAATGGTGACGTTCCTTTCAAAAGAAGATTGCTTACTCCCTGTGTATTAGAGGTAAGATGAGATTGCAAACAACGAATTTCATCTCAAACTCACTTAACTCATATTCATGTATTCCTTACTCATAGAATACAAACGGTAGACCATAGAGGCCAGGCGGGGAGATGCCGATCCACAGACTTTCTTTGCTTTCACCACAAGTATTATGTCTCTATTCTATATCATTAAGTAGATCTCGAGATCTACTTCGTTCATATAAGGAATCCCTATATGGATAAATGTTATAAAATACATAAACCAAGTCAACCCAGGCCAAAGTCAGTCCCAGCTAAGGATTGTAGATGAGTCTGTCTCTTTCTCAACTGAATGAACTTCTTCACGTTATGCGTAAGCTAACAATAACTATACACCTATATTATAATATATCAGCTACAAAAAGCTATGCCTTTTTACTATATACCTATATGATTATATATAGGGTACGGTGATATATATATATATATTAGAGTGAGAGAGAGAGAAGGAAACAACTGTACAGTATTCTGCGGATGGATAAAGAAGAAAGACGGGTAAAAGCAGAAGAGGATAAGCTAACTGTACTTCAATCTACAGCTAAAACTTTAAAGGGAAGAAAAGCTCTTTCGCAAGAAAGGTATGCATTCCTACCTTCTTAGTTACCCATAGCTACATCGACTACTGGAAGATTGCAAGCAAACTCACGTAAGAGATGAGCAGAGTAGAGAAAGAGAGAGATGGTTTGTATGTGTATGTGTGTAGGTATGCATATGTCGTAGGTTATTAAGTCATATGGGTGAGACACCACAACACAATCGTAGCCCCTCGTATCCTATTGCCTCAAGGCTTTAAAGTGATCAGAAAATGTGAGAGAATCAGGGTATTTTGCATTGTTTGACATTATATGTAGTCATTTTCCTAAATGCTAGTTAATAATTGATAAGTCTAGATGAATTATTGCAAGTACATAAGCTGAATTTTAAATAGCGATTGTATAGAATTTGATTTGGTGTTAATGGCTCTATTTTAGATGAATGGAACTTCGTTTTCTCTTCAGATTAGACAAGTTTATTTACTTACTTGCTTTATTTTTCTTTACAAATTTGTTTCTTTATTCAACATTTAGTAATATTTTACATGCATGCTATTAGAAAAATCATCAATATTACAGACTTTTTACTAGTGCTTAAGTCAGTTTTTTCCGGCTCTATTGTCTAGAGTGTGGTAAACTAAAGTGTTGCTGACTTGGAATAACTCCTACTAAATGTTCAAAGAGAAATACTTTTCTGTTGGATGTGCTAAAGCTTGATACATAGATATATCTTGACCTCCTGAACATCGTTTCAAATGGGGTTCTGAACGGGTCGGACTGACCCGATTTCTCATTTGATTTTTATATCTACTCTACTTAATGCAAGGAGGAGTACTCCTTCTCCCTTGAATACTTCCAGTATGTATTGACTTATTTATTATTTGTTATCATTGAAATAGTACCCAACTACAATGCATATAAAGCTTGATTGTTACGCTAATCATATAATAGTCAATACATAAGTAGAACATAATAAAACAAGTAGGTCAGTACTATACCGTAGTGACGAATAAATACAAGTTATATAGGCACTATAGAGATTTCAGAGAATTGTCGCTTATCACACTACGGTTTAATTTATAGATGTTGTTTTTCTAAAAGTTACAGTTTAATTTCTTCTTGATAAGATATAATGAATTTTAGTTTCCTTTAGATCCTTGTCTAACTTTATCGAAAATTCATAGGCCTTGTTACCAAACATTCTGAACTCATATGAATTCTACAAGAAAATGTGTATAGTAAACAGACTTTTAGGATAATGTAATTAGTGAAACAAAACTTAAAAAGCCCACCGCAGAGTTCTGGCTAGGACGAGCCGTGCAGAGCTGAGTGCCCATGGACATTCTATGGACTTGCCCATGGACATGCCCATGCCCATGGACATGCCCATGCCCATGGACATGTCCATGG
>JAAXYV010000709.1:0-10076 GCA_036851875.1 Novacerus sp. FZ-2019
AACGTTGTGTTTCCTCTAGTGTTCCTTCGGAAGCATCAATGGTAGAATCTTTCTTCCTGGCCTTCGGAATCAAAGGATTCGGTGCCAAGTTGCAAACGGCAAAATATTCATTTCCCTTTATATCGAGGAACATGTAATTGTTGAACCGATCAACAAACCAATGAGCATCATCCTCATTGATAAAGTTGATACGAGCATTTGCTCTACCATTTGGACCTGCAAAATAAAAAACGTTTTCACAAAGGCAGTTAAGCATTTACAGTTAACTGGAAAACCTATACACAAACTTCAAAATGAAACCTCGTGTAAAGCAAAATGTAAAATTCAATTACCATATGCTTTGTCAGGGGTGCAAAAGTGTATGTAATTATAATCTGGAATCGGTGAAACGGATTCAAGAAATTCGATTTCTGTCATCGTAGGTGGAAGACGTCGGATAGCAACCTTAAAGGCAAACAATCTCACTTCTTAAAATATACTAATAAGTAAAAAATGACCTACTTAAACCCAGATGAATACATACTTTGGTCATTGAAACAACTTTACGTCGGGTTCTTGTACTTCTATTACTACCATCGAATTCTTCGTTATCATCAGCGAATTCAAGGTCATCCATTCCATTTTCAAAATCCCCATAATCAAAGGCTTGCTCGTCATCATTAAAACTTTTTTTGCTATTTACTAAGTTGGAACTTTGACTAAATCGTTCTGTTCCAAAGTCTTGTGATCGAAATTTAAATTCAGTACCATTCATGCTGTCAAGGGATGGCTGAAAGTCAGCAACAGAAGTTGATTCCAATTGGGTATCCAGAGAATCATATTTGTTCACTGCAGAATCTAATTTAATATCTGAATGAAATTTTACTTGATAATCCACATTTCCTTTAAGGATATCTGTGTTTAAGGCAGGAGAATTCATGCTGGCTTCGACAAAATCCGACTCAACTGTTTTAAAACTAAATGACTCTTGTTGCAAGTCCAATGCAGCATTTGTTCTTGATACTAATTGATTCTGGTATAAATCAACACCACCGTCGGATTCAATTTCAGAATTGGTTTTCATTTCTTTATCAAGTTCATCGCTTAAATTCGAGTTTTCACGAGTATCTGTATCCAACTCTTTTGTGACAGATGCAGTTCCGGTTGAAAAATACTCGGTCTCACAAGATGACAGAACTATACTTAAGTCGGAGTGGAAAGTTGCATCCGACTGACCCTCTGTTAAATCATCTGATTCAGACTTGATTTTCGTACTAAGAATACAATCGTCATCGAGGGTAGTAGATTTGTCTTCCTTTATATTTAAGCATTCTTTGACTGGATCTTGATTAATTTGGGACGTCACTTTTTCTAGTGATTCCAAATTAAGAAAAATTGAATTCACCTCTCCAGCTGATGTATCAGTTTCAGGGTTGTTTCCATTGGTTTCATCCATAATATTGTATTAGGAGGACCGATAGTTATGCGATCTGCCACAAATATAAATCAATAAATCGGCAATTGAATCACTATTTCTTTATTACAAAATATGCAATGGCAATGATGAATATACCAGAACATACGGATAGGCATATACGGTGGAAGCAATGTAAATGTATGCATGACAATAAGTTGAACTATGATAACAGGTATCGAACCCTGCATCCCTCACATTTCGGTTGAGTACTCTTCATTGAGCTATATCAACCGCAATTACCAACTATTGCCATTTATACACTCAATGCTATCACTCTCCATATCCTTCACAACTGGAGATAGAGAGCGGGGAATACAAACTGAGTCGTTATCATAATTCTGAATTCGTATTGAGGAAGAGATTAGGAGAGTTCGATATCGAGTTGTATTCTCACAACAAATTGAACAAACAAAACTCGATCGATTATTTATAAAATAACATTTATTTTGGTTAATTATTTCGCATTTAGTTTTAGCCCGCTCGAGGGCTAAAGCTTAAACGTCCGTCGATCCGGCTGAATGCTCTATTATGACCTTCAAGGTTTTGACCGATACTGCCCAAACTTGACGTACACACACCTCATCGTCCTACAGACAACAGGGCGTGAAGGATGGTCAATATATCAAAGGGCAATAGGTTAATCAGGTATTTATTAATATTCAATTCAATAATACGGGTATTCAAATTGTAATTTGAATACCCTTAAATTCAAATAAACTGGGCTAATTCACTTGGTTACTATACGACCAGACCAATACAAACTATTGAGCTCCCTGGGAGAGAGTAACCTTTTTTCAGTTCACTGTATGCCGTACGACGACACAGTAATAAGTACTTAAACATATTTGATTAACATTGAATTTAAAATCATAGCGCATCCAATAATCAACTAGGCGGAACTACTTAGTTTATTGCATCTCAAATGATAACAAATAATACACTTTCCACAGAAAATTTTAGACGATGGTTTGATTGCACTTAAAGAAACAAATAAAATACTTCATCATCTGTACAAACAAAATCAATACATAATTCAGCTTCTTTTAAATATAAAATTCCTTTATAAATGGTTATATTTTTGTACCATGTCACTGTGGAATCCCGAGTTAAAGGTAATTGATCAAGAAAGACTCATTTTATATAAAATAGCACATTGGATTGCATAATCAGTTTTTTAAATTAAAAGTTATTACTACTCACGGTTTTGGTGATAAAATTGCGCTGTTGGCTGTTTAGTTAGGATGTTGACGGCTACAGAATTTTAAACCACTTTCAATAATATTCAACATTTATGTTTACAATTGGAATCTTGGTTGGCTTGAAATTTGAGATTGCCGCTATATTGCATACATGAAAGGCACAAAGATACGATTACAAGCTCATATGGTTGAAAGATATAACTTTGTGATTATGATGCATAAAAATTCTTTTCAATACAAAATTGATTTGAGAAAAATTAATCACGTATTTGCTAAATATTTCAAATATAAAAGTATTACTTTCTAATGCGTAAAACCAACACCGTACGGTGATCAAATCCGGTTCCCGGTTGCGTTTCGGTAAAATATATCTGGTCGTAGCAGATTTCATGTAAAATCCTTGCATCTGACCATTTATTTTTTAATATATGAGCTGAATAATTTGAGGAAGTGATACACTTTCTCTCCCCGACGAACCAAAAATTGTTTTTTTATCACGATTTCTGTTTCAAGATCTGATGCGTAGTGCGGAAGTAATTCAACTATATAGTTAACATAATATCAAATAAGCAGGATGTGGACGTAGTACACAGAACAGAGATATTATTTTTATGAAATACAAGTTTTGCTTCGACAAGGATGATGAAGAACTACTTTTCCAGATTTAGTTTATAATATACTTAATAATTCACACTGTGAGATGAAATTATTACCAGTGAATAAGAATGATACTCCAGTTCATTGTTCTAGATCGTCTTTTATTTTACAATGATTTCATTCAAAATCCAACCTACACAAGCAAATATTAACTAATAATATGAATGACTACCATTGAGTGGGTGATCTAAGACCTAATTCATTGAAAATTTAATGACTTAATTTAACATCATAATATATAATTTTAGTATGCATGCACATATTACAATCATGGCACCCTGTCACAATTCAAGCTGTTAGTACTCTTGCTTTATTTCTTTGGTACACCATAATAATTGCTCCATATAACCGATTTAATAACTAGCTTTACGCTTACATTGCCGCTATCATAATACTAAACAAGAGAGAAGAACCCAGTACAGCATACCCAGTAGTGTACACAGACTTTATTGCAAATCCTTTACCCAGATCCCAGGCCAAGTGACGGATTCCATTCATAAAATGAAACATGAATGGGAAAGCCAAGATGAACTTTGTAGTAAAAAGTAGTCCAGCTCCTACCGGGGTTGTAGACAACAGGTTTAAGTAGTATGGAAAGCTCTGTGGAAGCAGTAGCATTCCTATTTTGGCACACAACACAACCCATACAATTACACATACTGCATAACACTATAGAAATACTGCACTCTGTTCACCTCAAAGCTCCGAAACAATATGACACTGCCTTGATACCGTATCGAGAACTGAAACCGTGATGTGGTCAACAAGCCTCATTTTTATGTAGCCTATGGTAAAAGCCATTGTACTTCGCCTCCACCCCCTGCAAATTCTCATATCCCATTCAATACCAAATTCACCACGTGAAAGAAACTGTACAGCAGAGGACTATTAGCATGGGTAGATTATAGCTGTAGCTACACTCAATTAATATTTCAGTCTCTTTGTCGGCAGTTTCATTCATTCTTCTACCTAAGTCAGAACGTCACTAAAATGTAAACAAACTCCTGTCTAAGGTTGCCTACGAATATAATTGAATCTAGCTGATCCCTGACGACCATCTCTGGCTCAGTTGTAGATTCGTATTGGAAATAAATAAAATACCGATACTTACAATAATGAAAACGTATGCCTGGAATTCTAACAGCCTTACGCCGTACGTCACGGACAAGACGTCCAAGGCATCCAGTCTTGAAAAAGTCTTGAAAGCAAAAAATGATACTGGTTACCTTGGATGAAAATGAGACTGGCAAGAAACCTTCCCCGTTGCAACTCAAGGCACTACGACCCATACTCTGTATAGAACAATTCTATGAATGGCAACATTGTCTCTGACGTGTAGTTTGGGATGTTAGAATTCCAGACATACCTATACATTATCTTGTTTACATTTTAGCCACGTACAGACGAAGGTAGAATGTATGAAACTGCTGATCAAAAGAGACCGAAGTAGTAATAGAGTACAGCTGCAGCTCGCTATATTCCACCCACGCTAATAACACATTAACCTATAAAGTCGGAGCTATGGGATGAACAGTCAACCAACACTCAACAGTGCAGCATACTGACCAGTTAACTTAAGAAAATCGGAAATCGACGTACGGTAACTATAGCCAAGAACCATATAGCAAGCACGAGATATGCTTATATCCTGCCAGCCTGGTATAGGCATAGCTCGTGCTTGCTATACCTTTTCAAGATAGCTGTGTCCCTTTCTAATTTTCTTAGGATACTTGATCAGTACATGTATTAACATTTTAAATATAGCTACTCTGGATAATACTATTATTATTATTATTATTATTATTATAAATTATTACATTACTATACATGGGCCTCAGATGTAGACTGACTAGACTCGGAGAAGGATCAGTGCAGTTATGCAGCAGCCATAATATAGACTCGCAAAAAGATGATAATATTTTGGTGAATTCAGCAGCTGTGTTGCCGTCCCTTATATGCTGTTCATTTGTGTGGCGAAAATTACATCTCCATATTTTTAACCCGCTGAAACGGCACACGTATTACACAACCCTGCTGGACACGCGATACACATAAACAGACCTGTTGGAAACGCGATACATGCAATATGCACACGGGATGCATCAAGGGGACGTACGCCCCTTTGTACACCGAGGCGCATTGTTTTTAACCTAACCTAACCTAACCGTAATTTTAATTTTGTATATGAATCAAATGACTGAATGTTAAACAATGAATATCATGTTTACTTAAGTGCAATATAGCATAAATCCTACCTTCAAATTACTTTATCTATAGGAATAGGAGTAAGGAAGTCATGGAAGAGACTATAATGAGGTAGAGGAAACGGCAACCATGTAATCGTACTCATTTCAACCCTATTTTTATTTTATCGTAAACGAAGGGAGGTCCGCTGCATAACTGGATATCACCTTGGAGAAGTATGAGGGGTTCTTACCTATAGCAAAACCGGAAGTTAAACCCGAGAGGGCCAATCCAGTTGCCCTGTGGGTGACTGAGAGTACTGATGTAATCTGGAATTTATAGATGCTCAAATGTGGGGACGTTGGCCGATTAAGTCTTTTGTTCTTCTCCCAAAAATCTTCCTCTGGCTTTGTTACTGCATCAGTGCGCAAACCAGAGGACGTAGTCAGCCTAGGAAACAATTTTGGCTTAAAGACACGGTTGGGTAAAGTGAGATAAGACACTATACTGTCAAAACTGTAAACACTACAATCAGGCACTTCGGTTTTCAGCTAAATTAAACTAAAAAAACTAGTAGGAATGTTTTAATTTCTGTCTATTTAACGTTACAGATTACAACTTGAAAATGAATTCTGAATTCATAACTGCTTAAAAATGAATTTTCAGGTATGCATATAATGTTGATGGAATATAACTTGTCGCTTGGCTAAAGTTCAATTAGCAATCTCAAATTTTGTCCCTCGTTTGCAGGACACAATGTCACTAATGAGTCTCAAACTGCTTTCCTTTCTTCCCACTAAAAGTTGGGAAATTATTTAATGAATAAACAGTCAACAGTTATACTATTCTTTTAGAACTGAACACTACAATGTTTCTATAATTGAATTATGACCGGAGATCTAGATTCATTCGTATCCTGGTAAACAGGGTAATCAGGAAGGGCAAGGAGGATGAGGAAAGTAGTAGTAATTAGTACAACAGATTAATGTTTAGGCAACACAGAACAAATTAGAAAGGAGGTTTCGTTTCTTTGGCTTGCTGAATTTAGGAATTGAGGGGAAAAATATGAAATGAGTAAACAGAATAAACTGTGAATTAACTGAGGACACTTCGAAAGTAAACTTTTGTTTTCTTTAAGAAGTGAAGAAAATCTTCTGTTATGAGGCAGCTTGGAAGAATCTCTATCTCTGATTATGACTGTCTACGACCTTTCAAGAATTGCCTTACATCCCTTAATTTTAATTCGATTCCTTATTTCATACTTTGTACTTAAAGAGTTAAAACTAACATAAAAAACACTAAAGTTCAACTTTAGTTGATGTTGGTCAAAATGACTTACAGATTAGTTCAATTCAATTTAGGCAGTCCAGACCCAGTATAAACCTCCAACAGTTAATTTTAATCTTTTCTTAAGTTTGATTTTAGTACGTACCATTTAGACGATGATCCAATTCTTAGTTGCTGACCAAGAAATGAATTTCCAATTTGGATTCCACGTCGACAGCACAACCTTTGCAAGTTATAAATAATAATGATTACATGTTATTTTACGATTTACAGTTGTTTTGAAAACAAAACTTACGCTCCCAACAAGCTGGTACTCATTTTATGAAGAATTTTTCCAATTACAAATTAAAAGAATATCTTTAATCCGAATCGTTCTTTTTAAATTTCGAGCTTACTGACCTCCTGGTTACTCACAGCATGTGATTATAGATATAATATCCAAACTGTATAGTAGTCTTTGAACCCGCCGGATTACAAATGCAATGTGCATATACGGAACTGAAGTTGAGCTTAAAGAGAAGTAACTGTATTCAATAGAAACTTATCCATTCATCATCGCAACTAAATATATACCTAATTTATTATTTTAATTATAGCGTGGTTGAAGTTTATTGAATGACTGTTGATATTTATTATGTTTGACAATAACATATTTATACCTTTGAATATAGCAATTGATGTAAAATATTTAACTTCATTCAAGTTGTAATGAACTCTTGAAACAACGGAATTCAGGTTCTAGTAGGAATTCTGATTTTGTTTGATAGTTGTTTTGTTTGATATTTTACCCATATCCAAAGATAATTTATATAAAATTTTCATCATGAGTACCAAGTTCAGGAAGTGTTTCAAAATGGAAACTGCAAACAGGTAAGGAAACGCAATTTTAACTAAATAAACAAGGTGAATCTGCGTAATGAAAGAGGTCATTTTTTTTAAAAAAAAAGTCAAAAGTGAAACAACTTAACATAAACGTCATGGGGACGTTTAATACCGAATATTTGTTTTTTAATACCATCGATTTTAATTTTTTTCAGGATACTATCAAAATTCGGCAGTAATTTCACACGACGGGAAGGCCCCACCGCTAGTATACCCAAAGGATGGCCTAGTTGCTGGAAGAACTTTTCAATAAGTAGGAATGTCAACTTCGCCACTAATGTTTCTTACCGTGGAGGAGGGCTAAATGCTAAATTATTTACTTGGGGCCAACAAATCACTCGTAACCTACGAAGATCAGCAAAAACCTCTCCAAAAAATTCCATCGGTCAACAAATTACAGAATCAGGGCCTAATCCTTCCCGATTTACGATGTCGGATCGCTACAATTTAATTTTGAAACCCTTTGCGTTCGTTGCCTTCGTTAGTATAAAGCTACTTATGTTTTAAATGTTTCTTTATTTCTGTACAGTTTATAAAGTTCATTATTTAAAAGCTTGACCATTTTGGTACTTCAAGGTCGGATCTTCCAGTGTGGTAGGCTGTACCATTTGGCAGTATGAAGAATACCGGCAGACGTTAGCACAAGATAGACGCTTCTCCATTGGAGATTTTAAAATCCCGATTCCTGGACGAGGTACTACAACTCAGTTTCCTGAACGCAACGTTAGGTTTTATTTTAGCATATTAATTTTATTAAATCTTTAGTATATACTTTTAATAATTTTGTTTTCTGTATGTAGTCAAACGAAATTCGACGTATATTTGACTCATGGTGGGTAGGATTATCAGCCGGAGAGAAAATATTTTGGCCCATATGTGCAATCAACTGTATGGTTTGGTTAGCTTGGAGAGTTCCAGCATTGGCACCAGTAATGGTGACTTATTTCAGTGCTACACCAGTATCTCGTACGTATTGTGTAGGGATTATAAGTTTACTCCATAACTGGTGGAATCTGAACCTTCAGTAATGAAATTCATAATATGTTAGGAGCTGTTTGTTGGCCAATGCTCCTGTCCACATTTAGCCACTACTCTTTCTACCATCTTGCTGCCAATATGTTTGTCCTCCATTCTTTTATTCCAGGTTAGATATTGCAATTGTTTAGTACAAAATAATAGATTCAAAAGTTTACATTCGTATTTTTGTTTGTTTCATTTAGCCGGTGCTGCCATAATGGGTAAAGAAAATTTTGTAGCAATGTATCTAACATCTGGAGTTGTTGCTTCGCTGGGGTCTCATCTAAACAAACTTTACCTAGGTAGTAATGTTCCTTCTGTTGGAGCTGTAAGTTAATTTTGTTTATCGAATACTAAATAATAATATACTTTAAGTAAGTAATCAAAAGTACATTAATTTATGTTTGTAGTCAGGTGCAATAATGGGAATACTAGGACTTGTGTGCACTCGGATGCCAGATATTCAACTGGGCATTATTTTTTTACCAGGTATCCAATTTAGTGCAGATACGGTAAGTTAATTAGCCTTCGATACGGAACATAATAAAGTTATTGCACAGGATTTGGATTGAACATATAATAAGTAAATTCATGAATTTCCTAGGCTTTGAAATGTATTCTCGCTGTTGACACTGCCGGCCTTCTTGCAGGCTGGAGATTTATGGACCATGCTGCTCACCTTTCCGGATGTCTCTTTGGAATGTAAGATATCGATTCTTCAACAAAAATTCGTCAACACAAAACGGCAGAGAATTGATGTTTCGGGCACATTAGGTGGCGAATTATTAAAAAAAAACTTGTATTAAGGAGGTCATTTCGAGTCAGACACTTATCAGTTAGAAACTACACAATAGTCACTCACAAGCCATGATTTGTAGTGAACTGATTTCATGATCAATACAAGTGGATATAGCGATTATGTAATCTTAGAACCTGAGAGGAATGCAAATGGGTCTGATTATTGATCATCTGTAGTTTCCTCACTTTCGGAGGTATTAATAAAACTAGGTAGATTCCCTTATACCTTGGAAATAAGTATTTGGTTTGCTGTTATACAATCCATGATGCCCGTTCTGGTTTTCGCCCAGTCATTTGCCTTCGCCTTGTATTGATTAACACAATTCTCTCCCATTTGTTACCTGTTTATTTATATTTTAAATTAATTCATGTTTGGATTCACAGCTCCTAAATGTGTAATATCAACTATTTGTACTACAAAAGTTCGTTGTATGTGCGTTCTTGAAGTTGTCACATATAGTGTATATTAGTTCTTTATGATACCAGTGTTTAGTTAGGACTACAAACAAGCTGCAGTAGATTTTAGATGCACCGTAGTACCTCAAGAGCTCGTTAACTACTCTTAACTATCGATCTAATTGGAAATCAGTCCTAGT
>JAAXYV010000710.1:0-11259 GCA_036851875.1 Novacerus sp. FZ-2019
TGCTATAGGACATTGCCGAGGAGCAGAAGAGACACTTTTTCATTGTAGTTACCGTTATTATAAGTTGTGGAATAATTTTATGTATGAATTGAATGAAGATAGCAAGCAATAGCTACGTGGAGGAAAGTCCATAAGAAAGAAGGACGCAACTTTTCTATGAAAAGAAAAACCGTGCTTGTTCATGTCTTGGCAGAAGCCAGGCAGTGCATCCTGTGGAGGATTGAAGAATTAAACCGAGGTTTCCTAAGTTCATATACATGTAGTTGGAGAAGATTCTCCTAGAGGAAGCAGGATGGCTCTGTGATGGTATTAAAGTAAAACTGAGTCTCTCCGTTGGAGAAAAGTTTTTCAATCCATTTTCCTTTTGGCAGTTGAGTTGAGTGAGATTCTGAGAAGGGTTTTCTTACTTACGTAATACTTCTTTATACGATACTCTTGCTTGTAGTTGTAGTCAAGCTACGTTGTATTGACTGTAAGGCAGCTGAGTGGAAAAGACTTTTAACAGTTTTATTTAACCACGTTTTGTAGAGATACTTTACTTTACTGTAGTCTTTCAGTAGTAGTACTTAATCATTTATTCCCTCGCCTTTTTAATTTATCTACCCGCCGTCATATTGGTGAATGATGCTGTAAGGTAGTTTTTAGACATTCTCTGTCGTCTAGGACTCACTCACTCACTCACTCACTCACTCACTCACTCACTCACTCACTTATACTATTACTTTGCAGACTTGTGACTCTGGCTGTTTAGTATTTTATTATTTTCTGTGCTTTAGTCCTAAAACCATGTCTTTCTCTTTTCTTACGTAATCATATCCGATCCGCTTGTTAAAGCCATGTCGAATCGTAAAGTCGGGGCAAAATCACTTCCATTAGAGATAAACTCTAACCTATATCGAAAATCTTTAGCTTACTCAGAAGGCTTGTTGACGGCGGTGTGAGTCGTTGACGAAAATAGTGCAGCCCCTTAAAAAGGTTTACATTTTATCTCTACTTTATGACCATTATATTCGCCGTCTTTCTTGTGCTCACGCTCACATTCACATACACACACATATATCACATATCACGTACACATACGTACACACAGTGTGACAAAGGCGGCTATGGTACACCAAGAAAATACTTCTCAAGTGTAATCAAATTTTTACAGCAGCACACACATGTTCTGAACGTACATACTTACGTATTTTTAGTTTGAGACACTGGAATGGGTGGTGATGTCATTCATAGTACAGCAGTGCAGTGCTGTAGTGGTCTGGTCAGTACTCAGCAGGAGTACGTGTATGAGAATGCTTCATTTCCATTCTTTATCATGAGATTACACAAAAGGCTTTTTCACTGTTATTTCTGCTGACTTATCTCTCTGAACCAATCAACTAAAAATCTTCGTGTCTTGCTTCTCTTCGTCTCTGATAATTTTAATTAAGTTAATGTCAAAATTTGATCCTCGGCCTTGACCTTTGACTCTTGACCATTAATTTGAATGTAACGAATCAGGAAAATAATTTGAGTGCAGCTATCTCCAGTATGCGTATTTTATACAGTACATTTTTAGATGATGGATGAACTTAATATATATGCAATTAGAAGAGGAAGAAGGTACATGAAAAAAAAATTCTCAATAAATGCAAATTAAAAGTAATTACAACCATAAGCCCCTATAGTTGAAAAAGTCAGCAGTTTAGTTTAAGCATTTGAAGCGGTGCTGAGGAGATACTGTACTTATAAACAATTATAAATAACACTCCATAAATGTCGTGTTTCTTGGGAGTCGGGAGTTGAGCCAAAAGTTGTCTTTGCATTTCACAGACGATGATACGCTAGGTTTCTTCCAATTCAAATTCCAGTATTATCATCACAAGACTTATCACCATCATTCTACTTCCCATTAATTTGACAAGATAAATTTAAAACGAGACTCCACTAGACTTTTGTTTAGGAAATACAACTCCGTGTTCTCTCTTTAGTGTGTTGTGCGTGAATATGAATAATTGGTATATTCAACATTTAATATCCTTTGGGCTATTCGAACGGAGTTGAAACCGTTGCAGGATTCGCATTCGTAAATAAGCAGGATATTTTTTTTTAGACGAAAATTCGAGGAACGAGATATACAACGCCAACAACAACTACAGTTGCTGTAGAATTCACTTTTATCTTTTGTATATGTAGTGTGGTAAACTCATATCAAAGGTTGATTTGAGTTTCTAGACCTTTCTCTATATGTAACATATTTGTCGGTATATCCTCTTATGTAGTCAGCGGAAAGGTTAAGCATGTATTAGGTATCAAATCCTTCAACTTTAAACTATACCAAGTATAAATGTTACTTTGCTGAATTAAATATAAAAAATCCGTCAAAACTAACTACTACTGTTTGCCTAGCTGTAAAATCCAATGTACCAGAAACCACGAACAAAGTTTCCTTGGTAATTTCTTAGTATATATCATGCTTTTTTTGAGGATTTTTTTTCTGTGCTATTATTGATTGGCATATCAAGTGTAAAAGCTTTGATTTTAATCTTCTAAAGAGTAAACGTTGAGGCGGTTAGGATTTTTCTGGATAATTCCTTATTTTTCTGATACTTATATCCTTTGGCGAAACTGGTTCATACAGCAGCAGTACTACAGCAAACGAAAGAGCTCCTATATCTAATTAGACTGGATGACAAGAAGGGCGCTCGAAAGGTTGATATCTAGAAAACTTCGCCGTTTGATCTACCCCTTTCTAGCCATCCGCTGTACTATACCCAGAAACTTAGTAAAAAAAATCCATACATTATTTCAGCATTCATGATGAGCAAGTACACTACACACATTTACATATACCTTGGTTGGTTTTTATATGTCAACTTGGTTTTTATATGTATGAAATAGAAAGTAGCAATATATAAGTTTACCCAACTTGCACTATAATTGCAGTAAATCTGTGTCAGTTGTTTTAAAAGTGGGCTTGGTTACAAAATAATATTTAAAAGGGATTTTACAGTAAGAAATAATGCAGGGTGCAGGTACAGTAGAGTAAATCCAAGATGGCCCTTTTATTAGAAGTTGAGCGTTAAATACTAGGTAAGATGCTAATCTCAAATTTAGCGCTAAACTTCAATTAAAGGGTCTACTTGGATTTAATTTACAATACAACCATTGAGCTACGGACTATGGTTTGTCTAACTTTATCTAGAAATTACTAATATAAAATGCCAACTGTACTAGGTCAGTACCGAATATGTAATACAGTGCACCATTTCAGAACTGAAAGTGTAATTCGCAAAATTCACAGGGAAATAGTGGCACTATGGAATGAACAAAATGCTTTGTATACTCAACCCTAACCTTAACCTAACCAACAATGAATAGATGAATTACAATAATATTACAAACCCAGTTTGATTTCCTTTTCATTGTTTCATGGTAATGATTCAACCCCGTAATTTGAAAGTAGTTAACCTGACAGTCAAAATAACAGGGTCGAACTGATATTTCTATTATATTATTATGAAACAGTGAATGACGGAGTCTGTAGTGTCACAGATTGTGGGGAAAAAAAGTCAAAATCTTATATATAATTATTATAGAATATCCCAATCCATGTTTCTGCAGCATTGAGCAATTTGTGTCCTTGTTTAACTATTAAGGATTGCATAGGCTGTCCTCATAATATATTGGTGGTTTCGGCAACCTTGTCAATTTTTTGTGTAATAAATCTATCACTAAATATCAAAGTATTCAAAACTACCAACAGATGGACAAAGCATATATAATACAATTTAATTTCGCTCCGCCGATTCTGATCTTGAAGATCAAAATGTAAAGATTATGTATAGCAAACAGATAAGAGACCGTTGGTTTTACAAATGAAGGCTGCAATCAGTCAACGAGTACTGATTGTGAAATATGTAACAAAATATTTGTTTTCAGATCTGACAATTAGCAAATGACGCTAATCTCATAGATACAAATGTATCCTGTAGAACTGTTGCGTGGGGCAAAGAATTGTGTTTGGGGTATACATTTCCAGATTCGGTTCATAGTTCGGGAGGATACAGAGTCCTCCGACGGACTCACAATTAACCTAGATCACGTTATTATAATAATATACAAAATTTGCTGTCACTTCTGATGTTACAATTATCCTCTCTGTCTGTCTGTACTGTTTTGAAAGATTGTATACTTCTGTCTGGGTTTTTTTCACGAGCTTAGTGTTGATTATAATTATAATGAAAATAAAAACCAGAAATGCAAGAATGTGAAAATAATAATAATAGGTGTAATATCTTAGTGAACATAATGATGACTGACTGGTAATGTATACAGTCACAGTCACATTATAATCTACGTGCGCGCTATGAATGTATTGAATTGCATTTCACATGTCACACCATTTCTTTAAGAGTTCACTTCACGTTCACACTGTCTGTTTGAAGGATGTGGGAGTGAACGGCAACGTCTCGTAGATGTCAGACGTTTGAGCCTTTCTTATCGTCTAGCCTAATTAGGTCCGGGGGTCTTTTAGACGTTTCTCTACGACAATAGCGAAACAAAAGCTGAGGATGAGATGAGTACACTAAAAGTCATAATTCATGCAGAAAAAGAGGTAGAAGAGTAATAGACTCCTGTAGGTACTTATATAAATGTGAGGGAGGTATATAAACATAGTAGTCAGGGCTTATTTCGTGGTATGGTGGTGGTGGTGCCTTGGCCATTGGATCTATAGAATATTATTACCACGCTGCTTACAAAGAGCACTGCATGAAATGATTGGAGGAGGAGGAGAAGAGTTTGACGGTATTTGGAGCGGAGAAAGGTTAGTTAGTTGTTTAAATATTAGAGAGAAGCAGACATAGAGAAGAGAGAGAGAGAGAGAGAGAGAGAGAGAGAGAATAAAAGTGATTTAGGTTTGATATCTATGAGTGAAGGAAGTATGAGCGGATGTATGGATGACTATGGAAGTGGATAGGAGTCATAATATATAGACTGACTAGAGGTCCTAATAAACTATGATAGAACTGAGTATTGCTCTAAGCTCCTACTTACTATATATAGATATTGTATTGACTGACTGACTACTATGGACAAGTGGAAGTCGTCGTGGAACGGAGGAGAATAGAGGACCGGGAATTGTGATGATGGCCTGGTTGGTTGAACTGAGACTAGTCTGGTTGCTCTGCTTGGGTTTGTTCGCTACTCAGTCAATTGAGTTGAAGTTGATGAGAAGATTCGTAAATTGTATAGAGCCATACTTTGTGTATGCATGTTGAGTAGAATGGTAGTGGTTGTAGGAGCATGTAGCAATGTATAGTGTTCTTGAAGAATAGCAAAATCAAATGGCCTTTACACAAAAGCAAGTCCTGTGACATTTTCAAATTTGAATGAAATCGTCAGAGCATGATGTTTAATCGATATGCCTGACATTTCGAAACTACTTTTCATAGCTTTATCATCACAAGAGCCTTATGATGAGATGGAATAGAAAAGGATATGATGGGATAGTTGTAAATCAAATCTGCGCTTTTGCGTCTCCTGACTCTCCCTCTCCTACTCTACTACCTCTAGTATTATTAAGCAAGGATATTATAATGTATGAATTAGTTTCTCTATAATAGTGCTCTTCCGTGTAGTCCGTCGTTGGTTGTTTTACTATTGGTTTGGTATCATACTGAGAGAGATGGCTTGCTTGACTCAATTTACTTTCGGTTACAAGAGAATACATATTTGTAGAACACATTGCTCCTGTAAACGGCGCCTTAAATTGTATATCACACATAATACCTATGGACGGAGGATGGACCTATATTATTATTACTATATTAGTTGTAAGTAAGTAGACATAAACTGCTGCTGCTGATGCTGCTGCTACACACAGATTAGATTGAAACATTGAAACGTTGAAACTGCAAGAGCTGAGTAGACTATAAGGCTAAAGCTTATAGACAGCTAAAGTTATTCCTTGCCAACAAGAATAAGAATAGAGTTTCACATGAAACAGAACCACTACATACTTTCAGGGCTGCCTACTGACTTCAATATATTATAGGAGCAATGCAGGACACATATGTTGTTTCTTTGTGATACATTTGAACCATACGGCGCATCTTTTGCTACCTGATTTAACATTTACTATTATAGTTTTATTTTCTAAAAATAATTTCTAAAATGTAATTGTTTTATATAAATTACTATATGAGTGGATTTCTAGTAGGTTTTGAATTTGAATGAATCAATATTTAATACATTTGTGATATTTGAACGAAACGACATCAAACAGTGGGGTATTTGAATGAACAGGAGCCAAATTTATATTTTACACGGAGTGTCAATATTATAAGAATATAATATAATATTACGTAGATACTTACATATTATGTGATTGGATTTTATTTGGACTTGACTTGAGAAAGAAGCTGAGAGTAGGATACAAGTAGCAAGTATAAGCTGTAGGTTGTTGGCTGTTTTTGTACTATATTCAGTAGTACTGTATTCTGTAAGTAGTTTGCTGTTGCTGAAGCATACTTTTATGTATTATAATATTATGTGTAGTGTAGTCGTAGTTTAGTATAGAGAGAGTACACATGTAATACATATACATGTAGTGTGTAGACAACTTTTGTATGGATGGATCATATGGATGAATGTGTTTATCTACCCTGTTTGTGTGGCACGAAGGTTTTCTGGGAGGAAGTCATGCAGGAGAAAGATGGTGATAGGTTTGAGCCGTTGAACAAATAAACAGCCATATCCTCCGCTGTCCTAACACCATTCTGGGCTCAACATTTATGCTATCCTTGTATGCATGTTTGGAGTAACAAGAAGAGGAATCGACAAGAAAGTATAGAGAGAAAAATATTTTTCGTCTCACAAGATTTTTTTTTTTACACATGTTCATCTGCTGCTTAATACATATACCTACTGGTGATTTGTGATAGCGTATGGTGTATATGTATCTAGGTGTTGTACGATGCGAGTATCTTTTAATAAGAATAATAAGGGCTAATAAGAATCAGTATATTAATATATATCATCACCTTTTCCCTGAAATTTTTGAAATTTATAAAATGTGAAATTAATTTTGAATTTATGAACCACAATACAATGAAGAATGAATGTATGATATAATAAGCATAATATTATACTCCATTGTGGAGTATCTTAGGGACAGCATTCTCAGATCAAATACTCCAGAGTGTAGAATTACATAAAATAACTTACCCGGCCCAAGCACTCCAGTGTAGAGCATTTATTTATTTCTTTATAATAAGACCAAGGGAATCCTATACAAATAGGTAATTCTCCCTCATTGATTAAGAAAATTATTTTAATTTTGCTTGTTTTGATACTATCAAGTATGTACGTTGCATGTAGCAGTTTTCTAGCATAGAAAACGGAAGCGTGAATTTGAAGTTTTTGATGAATGAACAATACAATATACAGACGAAATGTAGATTGAGTTAATTATTTGATACAGAAATCATGTTTTTTTTTCTTCAAAATAACTTGGCCTGTAAAGTAAAGTAACTCCAGTATTCATGTTTAAGTATTCCTGCATAAAGTACCCACGCTAATGTGCGTATTATTTCCTGTCCATTGTTTAAAAGTTTACCTTGTTTACTGAGGAATTATTATAACTTTTCCAGACGGCATTTAATTCGTCAGTACAGCCTAGCTAGGAGCGATATCTTCTCATGTATTGAGACGTATTGAGAAGTACTACAATGGTTTCTACTACTCCTGAGTATGTGGAAAGATATGGTTTCTAGGCTGTACTGACGAATTATATGCCGTCTGGAAAGTTATAAGAAATTCCTCAGTACCTAAATTTAGCATGTATACTATTAGATTATAATGAGGTTAATGTATTGGACGGAGGTACGTAGAGAGAGAGAGAGAGGCCTGATCAAATATTTTCCATCAAATGCCCAGTGGAAATGACTTTCTCTCTTGCATGTGTGTGTACATAGTGTAATGTAAATGAAGAGAGAAAATGGGCAACAGCGGTTTTCAAAAATTGCAAAGTAATATGAATACTTGTTTACTGTTATTTATGGATTATGTGGAAGAACATAAAACAGGAGGGAGGGTAAAATTGCTGCTAGCTTGTTTGTTTCTTTCTTCTTCACTGGATTATACTGGAACTTTACAGAGAGAGAGAGTATAGGTAATAATAAGTGCAATTTGTTTGACTGACTGACTACAGGTAATTCACCAGTTTATTGTTGTAATTGAACCAACGAATGGGAATGGAGTTAGTCAGTCAGTCAGTATGTGGTAGTAGTTTAGGAGTTAAGTTAGTAAGTCTAAATGAACATGAACGTGTTTACTCTTAAATAACAAGCTTGAAAAACAAGAGAAAACAAGGAGTTGAATGCTGCGGAGTCCTTGTGGGCTGTTTGTCGGTTGTGTTTGGCTGGCTGGCTGACTGGCTGGAGGACTTGACTTGGGTTATTGAAGCTACTTGTGTGTGTGTGTGAGTGTGTGTAGACGACATGGCTTATTCTCTATAGTCATTGGTTATTTATTATTTTGACATTAAGTTATCAAGAACACAAACATATACAGTGAGTCAGCCAGTGAGTAGAGTGACTGTACGTCGTACGTGTACACATATAATATGCACACGTAGACTTAAATTGTAAATGCTATGTACTTATACAATATTATTGTAGATAAATTGAATTAGATTATAGATGCAGTAAAGTAAACCTTTGGAATAGAAATTTGATAGGGAGGCGAGAAATTGGAAATAGGATATTTTTGAGAAACTATTCCGGGGGCGTATATTACGAATTGGGGCGGTGAGAAGGGCTTTTTCACATGAAAACGTGATCATTTTACACTTTTACAAGGTTTTTTTTCTATTCTGACGTTGAATTTGAAATTAGCCATGTTGCATTGCAGTATGGGATGGATGGCAATGGCAATGACTTAAAGTTGATGTTGCTGTTGCTGTTACTCTTGCTGTGGTGGTCAATAATACTTTATTATGATGTTAAAAATGAGTTTTGTGTCTCTGGCTGCTGGGGTTGATATACTGTATATTGTACGTACATATATAGATTAAGTAAGTGATGTTGATGGCATGGCAAGTTGTTTGTTGCAGCCATTAGCTGTTAGTTGCTGGGGAAAGAAACGAAATTAATACATGATGACTCGGCCATTGCATCCTTGTGTGTATGTGTGTGTTATGTTATAATATACGTATAGTTTGAGTTGACTTTACGATTGCTTTACCATGGATTGCTTGGTTTCTTCGACCCTGCTCTCTGACTTGACTTACTTATAGGTCCAGGCATAGCAGGGAGATTGCTACTAGTAGTAATTCTAGTTAGTTAGTGCCATGATGGTGGTGCGAAAGAGTGTAGTGTAGCAGCAAGTAGCAGTGTAGTGGCATAGTATATAGTATAGAATATCCATAAAGTGGAGAGCGGGGCTAGGCTAGTGTGGTTGTGGTGCTCCAGATTCCAGTCCAGATCATCATCATGACGAAGGGAGGATTAGACAGAGAGTGAGAGAGTTATAGGGTTTGGGAGAAGGAGCAGCAGCGTTAAATTTCAAGCAGAGCCCATTTAGGCACCGGCTGACCCAAGCTGAGCGTTCAGTCAAAGATTAACTCTTGTGACAGTTCCATCGGAGAAAAGAGCTCCTCCGCTCTCATAGTCCATCCTTACAATACAGAGTACAGAAGGACTACGGACTACGTACGTACATACTTACATACATACATACAAATACAACCAGACAGCTCCGAGTTGAGCAAGTCTAAAAACTTCAGTTCAGTCAGTCAGCTCGAGTCGAGTCGTCGAGTCCGTCCAGCCGGCATGTCTATAGAAAACTCAAGACAAGACAAGACAAGAGCCAGTCTCTTGAAGTTAGTTGCCCTTCTTGTTTCTCTCTCTCTCTCTGTCTGTCTCGTCTCTCGCTCTCTCTTTCTGTCTGCCTCTAACGTAAATAATAATATAGGGATAACAGAGTTAACAGAAATATATCACCCATGTAGTAGTTTACAATTAAACCCTATTCTTACACTTCCTTTCCTCAGACTAATTGTTAGTTGTCAAGTGTTTCTTGTGGATTTTACATGGAGCCTTGTCATTACCGACTCTACCCAATTTGATTCCTATTCTCTCCCAATTATAAGCCAACTGTCACACGTAGTAAAAAAAAGTGTGCTCCATGTATTCTAAGGATTAGGCGTAAAATAGAGAATTTTTAGAAAACTAGGAGTTAGCCTCTGTCAAACGTTAGGTTCAAAGCAAAAACCGTAGTAGCTGCACTCTACTCTGGAATATTCTTTTCAAGTTTAAGTCAAGTCAAGTCAAGTCACGACGGCCCTTACAGATACAATCAGTCCGTCGCAGTAGTAGTAGTTATTATTAATTACTACTCTGACTTGTATACAAGTTGTCTTGTATGTCTTCCGCTTCCTAACATTCATAGAAAAACCTTCCTCTCAGTAAGAAATAAGTAACGTCTCCCCAGTTGATCATTAGTGTCAGTCAGGTCAGTGCAGTGTCTAATTTGTAAGAGCATTTTGATTTGATCATATTCAGAACATTAAGTAAGTATATTTTTATAGGTAGGTTTGACTCCATTGGTGATTATTTAGTTCAGTTTCTGTACGGTTAATCTATTCATATTTTTTCATTCTTTACTTTTCTCCTCTCATCTTCCCATTTTCATTTCATCATATATCATCTCAAGAAGACGAGATGTGATCCTTTGGGCTGCTTACGTTAGTGACGAACTTAGCCCTCTCTTTCTCTCTCACTCACTCACTTATCTCCCTAGGGTTGTTCAGTTCAGCGATTTTATGCATAACCTAAACCAAGGAGCAGCTTCTTGACTAACTTGAAATCTTTCCATCCTTCTATCCTGTTAGAGTAAGGAGCTGTTCTTTGTCATTGTATATAGTTGGTTTCGTTATACGCATTTCATTTCGTGTCTGTTTTCTAAAGAGTTACAGTCTGAGTCTCACGCTTTGACTTCACGTACGCTGTAGACACCAGCGTGTATTTTCAATCTCTCTCTCTCTCTCTCTCTTTACAGTAGGTAGTACTCACTCACTAAACACACATCACACAGCAGATTTCTACTATAGTGGTTTCCTTGCCTGTAAGCTACGAGTAGTTGTGTGGGGAAAGTAACCAAGTATACATACAGTAAGTTACGTTACGTTACGTTAGGTACCTACCTTTAGGTACGTGCTATACGAAGGATACATTTAGGAAAGGCATAATACACACATAGTTCGTATGGTGATCA
>JAAXYV010000711.1:0-11259 GCA_036851875.1 Novacerus sp. FZ-2019
AAAGTGTATGCATTTTGTTAGAAAGAGGCACACTTTAATTTACAGTTTAGTTGAGAACATACGCAGAATTATGAATACAAGAGGAAAGTTTCAAAGTTCAGGCCTTGCACTAAAAGTTGAAAGTTTAGTTGTGTTTTAGCCTTTTTGTGCTACCTATAGTCAGTATAAGTATATACATATATATAAATAGAAATATATGTATATATGCATGAATAAATGAGCAAGACTTCTAGTAAGGGGATGGGTAAGGGAGCATGCTTAATAGTAAGTATATTCCTGATATCAACTTGAAAAAGTTTAAATGGACGGAAATGAAATGGAAATATAAAATTTTAATCAAAGTAGAGAACTGCTTGTCTACAATAGCAATTGAAGTACAACTTTCTCCACACGCTTTTTGCCCTTTTTTTATTTTATAAAACCCTTTTCTCTACATCTGCTTCAATTGCCGGCTTTGATAAATACAAAAGTCTGATATAGCTACCTCCAATACATGTCACACACTTACGTGTATGTAATTCCATGGCATTTTCCAAATCTTCATTAGCATCAATATCAACATCAAGGAAACTTTCCTCTTTATTTGACTTTATTTCAGAGAAAGCCTGATAGCATACATAGCCCAGCATTGACTTTGGAATAAATCTGATCTGATTTAGTAAATTGCATATAGTATGTACCTATGTATGTATGTATATGTACACAGCAGATGCATACTGTAGTAAAGTGAATTGTAGAGTAAACTAAAAACATGAAGGTACAACGGGCTGGGAAAATAGAGATTGAAAGCATCTGAAGATCAAGGAGCAAAAGGGAGGGAAGACTAAATGAGAAATACGCACTTCAAAGTGAAATTCAGTTGCTTAATTAGAACACCCATGCACGACATGCCCAGCCAAAGCATGAGTTGACTTGGGAGGCCAAGGATTGACTTTCTTTCCTTGCTCATTTCGGGTAAAATAGAACTTTCGCTTGTGGCTTGCATCCTACTCTAGGTAGTGCATAGAGAAAAAGAAGAGCTTGGTGTGTGTATTACAACTCAAAGCAAAAGTAAAGCAAAGTAAAATGACTCGACAACTAGTCGCGTCCTCATGGTAAGACGAAGGGAGCGTTGAGAATGAAAGTTGGTAGAGGGAAAGTTGGGGAGGTAGAAAGTAGCTGGGAATTATGCTGGTAGGTAGGTATGGTATAGTACTACCTAGTACCAATACCAAAGGCCTTGCACTTATCACTCTAGTAATATATATATATATATATATATATATATATTAGATACTATGTTGATAAAGTAGACTTCCTTTTCCATGCTTTGGCAAATATTTGTAATGTGTTCAGGTTGGTAAGGCAGGTAGCTGGGAAATGGAAGTGACTGTGGCTTTGTTGCACTTACTTGCTAACGATTATCCACTTAGCCAAGTCTTACTAATTTACTAAGTTTATCAAGTTACTATTAGCAACTAAACTCTTTCCTGCTGTACTACAGACTTGAAGTATACTTACTGTAATGTAGGTACCTATATAGGTAAGTTCCTGTCGACTGTAGTCTGTAGGGTAAGACAATGTGTTTATCTTTGTGAGACTCTAAGTTCCCAAGCTTACTGACACCAAGTGTAATACGAGGATTCCCCTGAAATGTGTTTACACCTTTAGTGTTGACTGGATTTGTCTTGTGTGTTTGGCTGTGCTTACTTGTATATGAGTGAGTGCATATAATATTGTAATATGTATATTTGAAATAGGAGCCATTCAAATATGGAAAGAACGAGACTGTTTTCTAAACAGTAAATAATTAAATGCTGGTAGTTTTGTATAGACATAAAGAAGATTTTCCCATTCCACTTTCAACTGAACTTAGAGAAATCAAGTGCCCAGAGGAATTGAGGAGGAAAAGCAAAGAGCATCTTGCTCTACGGATGGGAAACCTTTCACTTCACCTATATACTCTCAACAACATTTGACAAGGAACTTTAGAGTTGAGAACGGGAGGAAAGAAATGGCAGATGAACTTTTGTTATTAGCTTCCTACGTTAAATAAATAGACATTTAGTATGCGTATATGGAGGAGTAGTGTGAAACAAAGGCGAAAGTGCAGCTTTAGCTAGGAAGTAGAGATAGATGAGTTTGGTAGCAATTTGAAGGAAAAGAAAAGGCGAAGAAGTACTTAATTTTCTGCGCACATAATGGAATAAAAATGAAAATGATGTAGTCGATTTGAGAAAATCCATTTGATTTCGATTCTCTTGGAATCTGATTTACTTTCCTTTCCCATATTTGATTTTCTCTTTGCATTATCATATCATATGAGATAGACTATGGGTTAGCAAGTGCGTAGGATAATTGCAATTCCCTGTGCATTTATGTGTGCCTACCAATCAAGGAACTCCTTCAAACTCTACTTCACGCTTACGCTTTACTCAACACTCGAACGGAGAGCAATTCCAATCCAAATTTAGACTCTCAGTCACTAAGCACATATCTACACACTGTGTACGTACAAATATTCACGCTCTAACTCAGACCTAGCCCAACTTTAATTTTCCTGCAAGTTAACTCCGAATCTGTGAACATCTGACTCGTCTGACTGAACTGAATGCTGTAAAATTTAATACTAGATTATTCCTTTTTTATCTGTGCTATGTAATTTTCATGCATGTGTGCATAGATTACCATATCTATCTCCCTTTGGGTTATTTTCGTATTCTGCGTCCACTGAACGTTGCTGTATGTATGGAAGTATGGATGTATGGATGTATGTTATAATATAATGAGAAGTTTCTGTTCCTGAATTATTAGAACTTGCTTTTGGTATTCAAATGCTCCCGTTTATTTGCAGCATTGGAAGTGGATACTCCGGGCTACCAGCCATGGAAAGAGCAAATAGTGGCAACCTTGTATGTGAAACCATCGGTAACAGAATATGAGAAATCATTACAATCTGAACCTAGAATTGAGGAAACAGACCCGAAACCATTAGAGATTCCATCAAACGAAGACAATTTCGATACAGATGATTTTTCAGAGGAAACGTCTACTGAAATGAATACAGACACGTTACCCTACGCTTTGCCTTTTCGACAATCCAGACAGGAATTGAATAGAAGCCTGAGGCGTTTCAAACGAAGATCAATTCTGGAAGAACAACCATTTCTCCAGACAAAAGGACAAGTAAGCCTTTCAAAGCACAGCAGATAAGATAAACAAATGATTCTCTTTGATATTTTGTTGTCGCTGAATTTTCATGTATACAAAAGGGGCACTAAAGTATACATTGCATTCAAATATGTATTTATTGTTTGCTTATGTAGTAAATGGGAAAATGTGAGAATTTTAAAATAATCGATCAATTTGTGTTTCAGGGTGAAGGAGTGGTTAGGAAACAGGAGAAGTCATCACTCTACTCTGACGTGGAAGTTTTTCTGTCCCGTCAAACTGAGCCCATAAATTCTCATGAACTACAGTTTGGGGACAAAATCAAGATGCAGTTTCTGATTCTACTTCCTGTCACCTCTTTTCACTCTGGGCTAGATTTCAACATTGAGGTACGTACAACGATTCTGCTGTATTTCCTTTCACTTATTCCTCTGTGACTTTCCCTATAGTGGATTCCAAGAAAACTCTGAGCTTTACTTACCATATAAGTAAAGAATGACCAAGAAGAATATACAATCACTATACTCTATGACCATTCGAATCTCTCTTGATCCACTTGCAGATTTCATCCTTTGAAAATGAAACCCGTGAAATAAGTTTCGCAATTCTTTCTGCAAACGTAAGCTCAATTGGGAGTGACATCAGTTTTGATAAAAATACTACCAATCTAAACCCCATAATGACAAATGTTGCAAATACTTCAGAGGTACGTTGAGTATTCCATGATGTACTCATGAATTGTTATTATTAATTATTATTAGTATTAAAATTCAAAAACTCCAGTTGTGAAAGGTATTCCATGTTTTAATACTGAGTGCAGATGGAACTCTGTGATTCGTCACAACATGGCTCTATGGATAATATTAATATTATGTCTCATATATTTCTCTCTTGGTTATCATTGTGTGTGTACTAGATTGAACACGACTGTGCTTTCTGGGAGTGGAGGTCGGTAGAAAACAGTGGTAAATCTCGAAAGAACAATGGGATTATGATTGAATTTGAGATACTTCCTGTTCACCGCCATAGGGATGTGTCACACTCATCACTGAAACTATTCTCATCGTCGTCGTCATCATCATCATCATCAGAAGCATCATCATCAGCCTCCGTTGTGTCTGCATTTCACAGTCCGACAGTGACTCCACTCTTCATCTCTACATTGCCTACATTATCATTAGTTGGAGTGGCAAAAGGTTTTAATAACTACCAGATTCCCATCAGGGCTAGTGTCAGTCTCCCTCGTATGGGACATGATCAAAATAACAATGGCATTTCGGATGATTATGACAAATCAACCTCTGCCAAGGAGGCTCAGATATTTTTCATCCTTACTTCGTCTTCTTTACCTTTACAACCTAAACTTGAGCAAACCTATGAGCACTCTACAACACCATCACCACAGCAAGAAAACGAGGACACTGAAGCCGGAAATCTCAGCCAAACGGTGTGTGGAACGTGTTAAGTCTTTCTTTAATTTTAAGTTATTATATTCTCTTCTCTTCTCTAAACTCTGTTCACCATTGCACCATTTGTCTATATATAGGTATTTATATACCAGGATATTCTATAGCAAGTGCGTGGTACAAATTAAAGGGTAACATTTTTGGGTTGAATATTTCAAACAATATTGCATGTCTTACCTCACGTAACCTTTAAAATTGTAGCCAACACTTCTTCGTTGCACTCATGGCATTCATACTATACTGTAAGAAATTGAAATTCAGGGCAAATCAAAATTAGTGAAATGCTTCTAACCTTAGCCAGCCTTTCATTTGTTTGACCGAGAACAATTCTCCACCAGAAATAGGATTGAATCAAAAATTCTCACTTCACAACCCTTTTGAAAGATTTCAAAAGTTAGTTCAGCTTATGAGTCCCAGTTCAAGTATTTTCCGCTGATTTGAGCCGTTGCCAGTAGTGTAAGATCATGCAATTTCCCACTTGTAGTATTTTTATGACGTGCAATAAACCGCCCACAGTCGACCATAAGTAGGTTGTAATTAGAGCTTCATGCAGTCGTAATCAAATGCACACATTACAGCCACCACTGGTTAATGGATTACTCTACAGAACGATGAAACACTTATATGTGTGAGTGAGCATATGATTTTTTCTTGAATGTAGAGTATATCTGCAATTAAACAGGGGTATAAAACATGATGTGAGCAGGAGGTGAAGTGCTTAAATAACCGAGTATTCGAGATTTGACACCAGGGCACACACATGGTAATTATGCATTTGAGCTGAGTAGGCGTCTATCTTGATTCCTGTTGTGGTGTATACTGCCAGCTTTCCATTAATTGTGAATCTAGTGCCACGCATTTCCCTGCTATGCCTTAAAAATCTACTAATATTTTCCAAGCACGATAGAATATACCTACATCGGTAAAAATGGAATTTTCAATGTGCCTTATAAAGTACTCTTATAACAGGCAAATTGGACTGAAAACGTAAGTATTTCGGTCGTGACTTAATTACTAAATAATACGTCTGGACGGTCTTTATAATACTGTTCATGCTGTGGGATATTTTCAAGTATAAACGTCCTGATTCTCCCAAACTTCCCAATATATCGGAGGATAATTTCCTCAATCTTCAATTTGTTTCACACCTCACGAAAAAGGAAAAAACATAACTTCTCACTTCTCAAGTTTCGTCACCTCCTCAGCTGCTATACTCACCTTCCTAAATTTCCAAAAAAAAACAACACAGTTAAGAACTCTGCTTACTTCGAAAATGTTCCTCTTCTCAAATTTTCATAAAAAAGTTGCTCACTTTCAAAAGTTTCCTCTCTCTCATTTAAAAGAAACCTTCTCACTTTCCAGTTTCTTTCCACGCCTTGTAATTTTTCACAGACCAAAGCAAGCTCCTCACCTCCTCAAAATGTGCAGACAAGCAAAAGAAAATAAACCCTTGTATCAACACAACTTCTCCTCAACTGCTTGTCTCTTACTCAGTAACCTGGTTACCAGGCTACGGAAGAATTACCAAAGAGCATCAAGAATTAGTTGTTCAGTCTCACTATTAATACGAAGAAAAGTTTTTCTGTCATTCTATATTATCACTATAGATTATTTAAAAGAGATATTCCACTATTTCTAAGGGAGGACTTTTGAACTATCAGTGTTACATGAGCTCATACGTTATTCTTTTTCTTATTTAGGCATCAATGTAAATTTTTGAGTGGAGTTGAAATGATGAGAGATCAAATGGAATGAGAAGTGAAGGAATGAAAGGATATTCAGACGTTGTATATGATTCGAATCGAACGACAAACGACGTAATACAGAGAAAGAGAGAGAGAGGCCGTCATCTTTGAATCTTATCCTACGCTATCCTGTGTACTTCTTTTAGGTTTCTACTACTCAAAGGAAAGTACAATAAAGTAATGTTGCAGCTCTAGAACAACACCAGGACGACCTACATATTTTACGAACTTTTTTTTCCTATTCTATTTGTTTGTGGTGTTCTTTTTCTGCTTCTGCTGGTTTGAGAGTGGAGAATCAGGGAAGGCTCGCTATGCTTTTCGACGTGTCCCGCATAGTAATACAGCAAACTCTAGAGTGTGAAAAACAAATGAAATAAAATAAAATAACCTTGGGATAGGGTGCGTCTTACACTTCCCATTCCAGCTCCCCTCTCCTATAAAACATGCTTTCATGCATGCATACTGTCTAGTGTTGGTTAGTCATTCTATAAAAAATACTACTTTCTTCAGTCTCTAAACATTTCACATGTACTTCCCCAGTCTTTCTAACTACACAGCCCTTCGTCTCCATTTATACAAAAGGATATCTTGGAAGATATTCAAGGAGAAAAAAGTATCTTTACTTTCAGTCTTTGAAACATTTTCGATTATTTTATGAGGAAAGCCAAAATATCTTTAGCCACGTAATCCCAGATGAGATATGCTTGAGGAGCAGTGGAACTGAAACTAGAAGTTTACAATGACAAAGTTTGCTTAGCATCATTGATTTTGCGACCACTAGACTTCACACTATTCCTTAAGTTAGCTATTTCATCTTTAATAAATTTCTCATTCGGACTCTGTTTCTCTCATTCAGCAAAGATAATACAAACTTGTATAGTTTACAAGCTACGTACGTAAGTTATCAGGGAATATTTGCCACTGTTCCACTAACTCCTCGGAGTACGCTGCTGCTTCAAGGACTTTCTCTCTCTCTCTCTCTCTCTCTCTCTCTGACAAAGGCGTAATAATAATAAATTCACACGGAAGAAATACTCAGCTATTTTCAACTGCATACAAGCAAGGGCTTTTGTGTAACACGGAATACTATCTATAATGTATAAGACCTGCTTTCAAAGACACGTGTATTCAACTATGTACGCATACTTGGATTATTGTATCTTGAGGGTAGCTTCAAGACTCAATGTTTAATAATACGCAAGGACTTGTAGAAGTATGGCAACATATATTATATAATGAAGATATAGCCCTCTCTCAGTAAATCATGGATTGGGTGAATACTGAATACTTTGCTTTGACTTCCACTTCATGATACATATCTATCTGGTGTGTTGTACTTCAAGCCTGTTCATTTCCACTTTCTGTAGATTTTCCTTTCTCCTTTGACTGCAGCACCTAACCCACTCACTCATTCACTCACGCATTCATTCATAGTCAGTCCGACAGAGAGATGAGAGATTTCCAGGAAGCAAGAGCTGTATCAACATATATTCAAAGCTATTTACTTTACGGAAATACTAACATGTACCTATTTGCATGCATTAAAGATCTCATGCAGTTAACTTGTACAAGTTTGCTACCACGGAGCCGCAGTTGACGTCTGACGCTACATATACATACATACATACTTACATACATAGATATACATATAAATGCATACATACCTATACACTCCTCTTCTGTATGTATGTATGTACGTACATTCAACGCAGTTGGAGATGGAAGGAATTGGAAGTGCTTTTGATAACTAGACGTCTATGCTACTGGCTTGACTTAACTTGACTTGACTTAATTTACCATAGCTATGTTGCCCTGGTTTAGTTAGTCGAGAGACAGAACTGGTTGAATTGAGATTTGAAAGTCAAGTTGAGAAAATCCGAGCAAGCAATGTAAGCTAAATCAAAGTAAATGTTAGAGGGGTACATATATAATATACTTAGTAGTAGTCCTTCGTTAGTTGACGTTCCACAGATATCCTTCGTTGAAAGTGAGCAGTAATGAAGGAATATGAGAATTCAGCGTTGATTGTGAGAGGAATGGAGTCAACTCAAGTCAATTGAAGTGGTCGTTGATGAGTCTGTATAATGAGAATCATAGGAATAGTAATAGTAATCATGAGGCCCTCGTAGTTAATTACGATGATGCAACCTATAGAAATTATTCTATTTAAGTGCACTTTGTATGTATGTACATGAGGAGGATGTGGAATGTAGATGTGGATGCTATTACTTTATGCTCCCCTTGTCACTTGTTCTAGATAAACACACTCCCGGAGTGTCCCTTATGCAAGGAAACTCAATTGATTTTTCCTATGTTAGTTTTCTTCTGTCCTGCATATCTGTACTCTGTTTTATAGTAGTCTATAATATTATAATACATAAGATATCTACTGCAGATTTCGTATAACTATCCGGACGAAATATAATATCCTCAGTATAGACTAGGAACCATACCTTTCCACGTATTCTGGAGTAGTAGAAACCATCATAGTACGGCTCAATACGTCTGAATACATAGGACGCAAGGGCTTCTAGGCTGTACTGAGGATATTATATGCCGTCCGGATAGTTATAAGAAATCTGGAGTACTACTACCTAACCTACTACCTATACTTTATGCTCCTTCTGTGCCTTTTGACAGTATAGTGATCATATTATAGAACTCGGTCTTTCATTCATTCAGCTATGGAACAATTACTAAGAGCAAGGCAAGGCTTCCCCATCCTGTACATCCTGGTTTATCATGGACGTGTATTATATCTACTTATATTATGAATATTGCACAGGACAATTAATTTATTTCCTTTAGAATGTATTGAATAGAGTTGGCTTTGAATTTCATTCAGCTATCCAGCCAGACAAGACACTAACCACTACTTGTATTTCTGCGCACGAAGTCAAGCCTTTTGTGGAGTAGCGGAAGAGTCTTTGTTTATAATAATCCAAGAGTTGCAGCTCTAGGATTTTAGATTTGCTTACTTATCGTTAGTTGTGGTTTTTCTTGGGAATGAAATGAAAAGCCCAGTATAACATAAAATAGTATGGTCGGCTGCACTCAAATAATCGTTTTTCTGCGCGTAGGTATGTATGTAGATATGTGTAGGTATCTACTTTCATAATATGCAATTCATGCATAGCATACAAATATGGAGAATAAAATAAATTACGTCGGGAAAGCTACCTTTGACTTTGCTTAGCCTTTGCCGTTACCTCTAGACCAGCTTATGTAAATATAATATATCCAGGGGAAAGGAGCTCTGATTTTATTATCAAGGGGCACCTATAGCACCCGTACTTATTGTCATCTATTTCCAAATGGGTGTACCCTTATATACTCTGTTTAAGATTAATTATTTCAGGATTTTGGTTTGTTTCCACTTACACTTCTGCCTTGGTTTGGTTGGGTTTGGTTTATATGCTTAATTTTAGTATAATATTATGTTTATCCACGGAAGTATGCCGTGGAGGCTTTTTATAATGACAAAGATTAAAGAGATGTTTAAAGCTTCTTTATGTAGCTGCACTAATTAAACTTCATTCTATGTATTTTAAGCGATAACGCAAATATCTCATCTCTTTACATTTTGAATTCTAAGGAAACCTATAGTATAGGGAGATATATAAAATTATAATGAGGGGATCTTTGAAAGTCTCCGTTCATTCACTTTATGCAGTAGATATAATAAAACAAATATATATTTAAATTGCAGTTCTATACGTCCCTCCTACCGTACATTTCTGAATGCCCTCCAGTGTTGATTAACTTTTAGTACAGAGAATATACAATTATAGCGATTATATCAATCGGTCGATTTGTAGTTCTTACTGTGCCGCAGATTGCAATTTAGAAGACCTTAGCATAAAATAAACACCTCCAGTCAAGTCAATAATATCTCGGGTAATAAAACCTCACGTTGTAATTATATTACACTCGGATCAGACCATAAGAACTTGTCAGACATGAGTCAAATTTTTTACAGATAACTTATAGGTAATAAAGCGGAAAAGTTGTCTTGTACAACATTGAATATAGATCTGATGAGTTCACCTTTGCAGCCAGCCTGATAAAGGCAACGGATTGTCTCGTGGTGGAAATTGAATTACCTAGGTATACATTATCTTTTTTGGTTTGCTTAGTTTGGTAGGCTCTGTTTAGCAGAAGCAGCTTAGATACAAGAGCTCAGTACAATTAAAACGTAAGTTTGCGTCCACTTATTACCACTGGACCCTCGAAAAATGTTCGAACAATTTCTAACCATGCGCAAAGTTTCTGTTGTTTGGCTTTGCGGTCAAGCCATGCAGTGAAAGTTTGTTTGACCTAATTTAATTGTATCAGTATGGAAAGTTTCAGGCGATGTAACCAATCTCCACTATTTGCCTATACAATGTGGTGATATTAACTGCACTGGTGAAGAATATAGTGAGATCTGGTTACATCATGGCGGACTATGGCCAGGAATCATTGGTAGTCTATAGTAATGGTGACGAGTAGCTTAGCGGTTAAAAAGCTTGTCCGGTAAACAAGAGACGATAGGTTTGACTTTCTCCTCCTCACATAAACTTTTGCTACCTATTCCGAGTAAGACGAGAGTTAAATTCATCATCAACACACTAACCCAAAGCCATGAGTTACAGCGAATCGAAGTTAATCTTATTTTCCCCTATTGACTGTGCGGGGTTCTGTAAAATCGAGAAGCTTATTTTTTTGAATTTGACTATACTTTCCAGGTGAAACTGAAGTTTATTACTGACTGAATGTAAAGAAGCTATAAACGCAAACAAAAAAAACAGATGTTATAATATTTAATATCCTGATGGAATTTACTATATATTTAATTTCCCTTCCAGATGTTATTGTCAGAGGTCCAAGGATATTCATGCAGAGTGTTGTATCATAGT
>JAAXYV010000712.1:0-11253 GCA_036851875.1 Novacerus sp. FZ-2019
ACATCTAAATGCACGGTTAAACTTCAGTGTCCAAACTTAAGTACACAGCGCTTGACGCAGTTTTTATCATAAAACAAATTCCAGCTCTGTGTTTTTGCTCAAATGATATGAATTTCACCCGTTCGGGTGACCCGACCGGATGGAGCATCAATCCGATCCGATTGCTTTCGGGTGGAAAACGTCCACCCGAACCCGATCTGATTCCATTTCGGATTGAAATTTGCCAACCCGACCCGATCCGAAACCCGACCCGAAATCAGACCGGCTGAACCCGATCCGTTCGGAAGCATATCTGTACTACACGGCACTTTGCAATAATAATATGATGAAATTCAACATTCTACACAGCCAAACTGAAGATGCTGAGTCTAAAGTATACTCGAGACAGTATCAAGTTAATACCAATCTCAGCAATAGATGCTAACGGCGATTACGCGATATATATTACTGTATACGAACTTGGTTGCTCAACTTCAAGTTACAAATTCATTTTCAACACAATGTTACAAAAGATATATTACAAATAACTCTCGAAATATATCGTTACAAACCACAAGTTAAACATGGCGATATCAATTACATAAGGCTACAAACATGAAATAGTCTTGTCTTTGGTTAGCTGAAAATACATTTTAATTTAATTGAAAAGAAATAAATATAGTAGTATTCAATTTTCTATGAAATTTTGTTAGAATTTTGTTTCATTGGGCATTTTTATAGGGTGTCTCATTACCCACGACATATTATGCCTATGTACATACATGCATAACACATCTATGCATCCAATCTACATGAATACATTAAGCATGCATATTAAATCACTCATTTCATTATTATACGAGACACTCAACAAGTTTATCAGTATATTAGTTTATCCCTATGCTATACTTATATTCTCATTTTGTACCTCTTGTATTCATGAGAAATGAGAGGTGTGTATGAAATGAATGTATGAACCGCATGGATATTTATTTCATTGCGGAGGAAGGTGAGTTGTGAATTAATTATTTCACTTTGCTTCGAAATGAAGTGGCTTGATTAATGGCGAAGTGCATGAAAAACATTGATTCTTCGTTATTATTATTACTATGCTAATAGTTATTTTTATTTTATTATTACTACAATTCTAATAATAATTTATTATTATGCTAATAATAATTTTCATTTTTATTATTATTTATTATGATGCTAATAATCACTCTCATTGTGATTCTTATTTATTATGCCAATAACTATTTTTATTTTTATTTTTATTATTATAATAATTAAATTAAATGGCGGACAGGATATCACTATCTTTTCTTCAGCACTTAAAGTTAGTAAATTAAATTTTTCATCGGCTATTTAGGAAACTATTCATTTGAGAAAGCTATACATTGAGTTTGCTTAAAAGTCAGAAAGTAGTAATTGAACTTGCTTGAAAGGCAGAAAGTAGTCATTGACCTTGCTTGAAAGGCAGAAAGTTTATTTTCTGAAATGGATGCAATCGTTTACTTTAATTTATTTCATAATTGTAATTGTAGTTTTTCTCTATCCTGAATACCTCACTTGTAGGTGAATCAAATTCAGACGCCTAAAAAAGACGGCCACTTCAAATTCGTTTATCTTCACTTTGATTTGTTTCTATTCCATTTGTAGCCCTTCCAAAAAAGACAAAAAGCACCATTTCATCGCGACACAGCTACTCCTTTGGCTCATTCCACTGTTATCTATCTCATAACACATTTCAGCCTCAAATCATCAGTTGAATTGTTTCACACAAATGAATTGAACGGTTTCAAAATTTATCATATAATCAACATCCTCCACAGTCAACAGTGGGTTGTATTATATTTCCGTAGGTACTGATAACTTTTCGCGGCTGACTTGAACCTGCTTTTGGAAATTTTATGCATCACGCCTCATGCGTCATCTGATGCCTAAAAATTTTTAAACTTGAAGTATATGTCATGATTCATCCGATGCCTCATGCCTCATTTGATGTTTCATTTTAGGAATCATGCCTCAACAGCTATGCCTCAATTCTCCAGTTTCGTTTCTGAAATGTAATTTATAAACTTCATTCAACATAACCTAACCAAAATAGTCCAATCTGAACTGAAATGACCTCCCCTACTTTGAAATGACCTAACATAACCCAAAATTGTCGAACTTTAGCAAACCAAAGCAAAATTAATCATGAGGTATGAAAATTGAGGCATGAGGTATGATGCCTCAAATTTCCAAAACCAGATGCAAGTCAGTCATTTTTCACAATCAAATTCCTCGAATAGCTGATTTAATTCAAATACATTATCAGGCACGGAAACATTGCCTAAATACAAACAATTTTGATTGATTGTAATTTATTATTGACTACTCTCAACGGTATAACCTCAAATGCCATGCTTCATGCCTCAATGCTCAGGCCTCATAATAATTTGGTTTGGTTTATTTTTTTATTAACGAACACGAATGAATTTTACAGAATACAGGTATATACATAATACAAATATTATTGCATATTGATTAAAAACTGGGGATAAATTAAGTTCTTTACAACATCATTTAATACTTCATCAATATCCTTCAATATCCACAATATCATTCATAAAATTGAGGTATGAGGCATGGCACTTGAAGCATTCGGCAGAAGGAATGGTACCTCAAATGAGGCATGTGGCATGGTATATAATTTAAGTATAAATATTTTGAGGCATCAGGTAAGACATAATGGATGATGCCTTTTCAGAGTTTGCTCACTATTCCAAATATTTCATTAAGTGCTTTAATCTTTATTTGCATGTTGTATTAGTCTACAATGAAAGAACTGGCCCTACTAAACAATGTTTAAATTACTTTCAAGACATTTCACTACGTAGTTTGATCTGTAGAGCTAATAAAATATTATCATTAGTATACGCTGAATGATTGTTGTTTGGATTAGATCGTGCCACTATTATTGGCTTAGCCAAACCTAACCTAATTAATAGCTCCCATAGTGCTTACCTGTGGCATAGACTATCTAACATGGTTTACCTATCCTACCTTATTTACCGTCATAACCTTTGTCCTCCTTTCATTATTTTTAATGTACACTAATCTCAATCTTCGTCCATATGCAATCCTTCGCAATCTTGCTTTGCCTTAATTTGAATGTACTCTCGTGTGTACTCGGTCCGAGAGTATAAAAAGGATTCAGTCATGTCATTCCCTAGCTTTGTTTCGTTATTGCTGTAGTCCTTAGTCAGTTTTAGTTTTTAAGTCGTCTCAAAATTATTAATAAATAAAGTCAAGTTTTGAATAAGGTATTAAAGCAAATGTTATGTCACATTACCCCTAGTTATCGGCTCAGGGGATGTCATTCGGCCTCATGTGAGTTCACCTCATACTATATCAAGTATCAGCTGAATCGAACTGAAAATAAATCAATTTACGCTAGTATTTGACTATAGTTGTGGTGGTCAAACTTCACGAAAAAATGTCTTAGGGGCATTGAGAAATTGTTGAAAGGCCCCAAGCGATCGCATCGGTAGGCTTTGTTATACTGATTCATCGTTGCAAAGTAATACACTTGAAACTGCGATTTAGTGTTAGTATGTCTAAATCCACTGTGCATTGCATCAACTGTTGGTGTGTCAATAGTTGATATATCAAATAGTAAAAATAATTGTGGAGTTAGTACGCTTATAAGTATAGTCAAGTTATACAGTTAGTACTTCAATATCTAATAACACATACATATGAAGTGCACCAAAATGTACTGAAATTTCTGCTTGCATTTGGATGTAATATCATGCCGATGGAGTTAAACAGTAGTACATGCCATTTCGTTCAAATATATCGGTTACTCCACACTGAGTGATATAGCCTAATATTTATTTATTTATAGCAAGACCAAGGCAATCCTATACAAATAAGTAATTCTCGCTTGACATTAAGGTAGATGTGTTTACAGTGAATGAGAATCTAACATAGGTGGTTATCGTAAAAAGTTAGAAAAGTGTCAATTAAGTAAGGTAGGTGATCTAATACATGGATAATTAAAGTGCAATAAATAAAATAAATGATACAAGTAAAGTAAAGTCAAGAATTAAAATAAATTACATTATTGAGACAGATATCTATATAATTATTATTGACAATATTGTCCATGATAATGTTAGCTTCTGAGTCTAATTGAGATTTTAGTAATTAGGCAAATAATTTGTTTTTGAATAGAAGAAAGTGGTTACAAGATCTTATGTCATTAGAGAGTTCATTCCAATATTTGGCACACTTGTATATGATGAGAGAGTGCTTGAACCAGCTGCCAGTGGAGAGAGAATTCGGAATCGCGTATGTGTTTATATTGTAAACCACACAATTTGCAGTTGTAAAAGCGGGGAAAACAAACTTTCACTTCAAAGTATGAAGTCATTTCTACTTAATGTTTGTTTTTAAAAACAAAATTCCCTTGATCAGCGAAGTCACTGATTAAAGATTTAGTCGCGACACAGCGTATAAAACAACTTTTAATTCTTAAGCAGAAAATAATCCGACGGTAAAATAATATAATAGTAATCATGTAATATAATTTTAAGTGTTTGTTTAAAAGAAAAGATAAACTATGAATCTTATTACCCTCCTAATGTTGACACATATCTTGACCTAGGTCAAGCTATATCTACTAATAAATTTTGGCCTGATAAAAAGTGAAATTACGTTTTATACTTGTATTCATTTATAGGAAATTTGCATTACAAAGAAAATGTGTTCGAAGCATTGATGCTTCGAAAACATTTACTTTGTAATGCTCTGATCAGATAAGCAACTTATTCAAGCTCAATAATAAGCCTTTAGTTTTAAGCACTATGCGTGGAGAGAAACTTTTCTCTGGTTTTTATTCAGCACTAACCAGTATAGACTGTGATTCTTTTGTCGATGATGAGATTCAGTCATCCATATTACTCAACAGTTAATAAACTGTTGAGTAATATGGTATGGTTAATACTCTCTCCCGACAATAGCTCATAAAATCCAGACTCTTTCTAATGAATGCTAATCTAAGTAAAGTTTCACAAAGGGTTGGCTTATTGTTTCACAAAGCGATTTAATATTATTTCGTGCTGCAACTCGACATACTATATTTGGGTACTATACATACTAGTACAATACTTAGAGGTATATATGTTTCATAATGAAACTTCAGTATTCTTAGTTTATAATTGTAGTATTGAGTTATTCTGTAGTGTAACTATATTTTGTTCTCTAATTCATCTCTAATCTCTAGGCATAATTACGCACTGTCCATTTCAGCTGTAGTCAAGTCACGGATGATGTAACTAGTATAAGATTAAATCCCCTCAACTCGTTTTTGGATACCACATTAGGTATCTAAATTTGAAATCTAGTTTACAAAGTGTACTTGTGGTTATAACCAAAGATACTCTTTTATAAGGTGTTTTGATCACCGGTTCAAACACTCAAAAGTTTGAAATCAATCAAAGCGCCATCAAGAGATGTACGACCGGATATAATCCACGAAGAAAGAAAAAATAGGATCAAATTTATCCTGACTTTCTTTAGATTATATTTATACTTATTGAGACCTCGGTACAATTCCGAATCGTGCATATTTTTATTACCGTTCTTCAAACTTTGGCTAGATTATAAATATTATAATATAAATTCAATCAAATCATTGCGCCTTTGAAATGTGTATTCATGTTTATCTGTCGTTGTATAGCGGTCATCTTTCAAGATCCTGACCATATTTTAAACCTTCAATTTTTCTGCCCGGCCAACTTAAAAGACAGGCCATCATTTGGATAAATACCCCATTTAAATATACATTATAAAATTATCCTAATATCTTTAAATTGGCTCATTGAAATTAAGGAATTTGTACACTGACTATTTATATAAAAAAATACAATTTCTTCAAATGTAAATGAAAATCCTTATAGGTTTTCTGAAATACAAAAGTGTTAAATGAAAGCAAATTAGTCATCACAAAAAACAATCAAACACACAAAATGTACAAAATGAATACTGAATTGGATTAAATTCTCTGTAAAGAAACAATCTATTTTGTGTGTTCGAATTTTAATCATGGAATTTTTTCGAGGCAGAGGTTTAGGGCCTTAGGGGTCACTCGTGTGCCTCTTGCGACGTGTAGTGTGTGCAGTGGTTAGAGGTCCTCTACGTCCAGCCACCAGTTTCCATCTCTACCTCTACATATAGTATAAACCCTAGCCCTACCCTGTCCTGCAGATAATGGCTTCCGGTGATCCCGTAGTCACTTTATTTCATCAAATTGTAAGGCATTCTAAATATCGCGACAATTGTAACGTGAGTGCAGTGTTGAATGTTACTAATGAATGAAAGTAACAAGGCGTGATATATTATTAACCACCTATGTGGTAAAGATGAAACAGTGCAATGTATTACTTTTAGGTGCTTCAAAGCAATCACAATCACAACTATTTTATTACTGTACTACCGTCGTGCTGTTTTGTGGTCTGGCCTCTATGATATAAAATGAAATTAGATTTGATTATTTACGGCTTAATTTGTATAGTCTTGCAAATGGGGTGCAAAAGTGTAAAAAAAAAACTATGTTAATGAATGCGGATGTGTAGTAAAGGAATATAAGTTTAAAAATGAGCCAAAGTCGTGCCATGGAGAAGGAGTAATAAGAGTGAAAATTGCATGTCTCTATATAATGTAATAAAACAAAGAGGGTAAAATTTGATTTCGTCCGCATAAGTCTTGTGGTTTTGGGTGTTGTGGTCCTGAGGAGTGAGTATGTGGGTATACTGGGAATCTATAAAATGCAAGACAATAAGGTTCATCTCCACCACCTTTCTTGGCTCTTGTTACCCGGGCCTTGTACTTTTCGAGGAGATACCGTTGTGGAGTAAAGAAAAGTGGCGACGGCGGTGAAAAGTCGCTATAACTTCCTTCAAGAGCAAGAAAGAATACAACCTCCACTAACTAAGACTAAACTACTACACTATACACTACACTGGCTCTTGTTGGTGTGCAGACAGAGAGCTCTGTGTGTGTGTGCTTACTACTACCAATGCTTTTGGATGGGTGGAATGGAATAAAAGACGTATTGAATGGTCTAGACAGATAGGAACCGAAATTGGGAAATCACCCGGCTCCTTGCGGTACTTATTAGAAACCAAAGGAATCAGCAGAAACAGAACCCCAATACCCAGGCTTTGGTAAACCCAACCCAAAAATAATCCTAGTGCAATGTACCCGGGAGAAAGAAACAGACTCCTTTTGTGAAGTACAATTTCCTGGCGTAAGAATGAAAACCCCCACACTTCCGCTTTTCCCAGGATGGTTTGAAATGTTTTTACTCGTCCATGAAATTCTTGT
Organism: Novacerus sp. FZ-2019; assembly: GCA_036851875.1. NCBI lineage: Eukaryota > Metazoa > Arthropoda > Collembola > Entomobryomorpha > Tomoceridae > Novacerus > Novacerus sp. FZ-2019. The sequence goes on from JAAXYV010000712.1 coordinate 7,354, forward strand.
GAATACTAAATTCCACTTACTCTTTCTTATCTTGGAATGAATTGTCTATGTGCTACAGGAAAAGGAGTGAAATAATAGTTGAATGTTACATATGACGCACTAAAGCGAAACTGAATTTGTTTAGGAGATTGAATGACTATAATAGATGCGATGTGCTAACTAAATATCTACGTCAGAAAAATAAATTTAAGATAAGATATGTATTATGTTTCTGCACACTTTTGTGGTATTAATAAATGAATCAAATCACTAATATATTAATGCGAAGAAATTCCTTAGTAGGTTAACTGCTGCATATAATTTTTTCAGAGTATTTATTTACTTGTTTTTTATATTAAGAGATGTTTTCACACATAAATTAGAAGTGCAAACTTTGACAATTATTATTAATCTTGTTTTTAGGAAATGGCTATGACTGTAATTAGCTAAATTTAATTCAAACCTGGTAGGTTGTGTTGTGGATCATTTAACAATACTGTTAGAATGGATTTCTTATTTCTTAGCTCTTAAAATACTCCTATGAAGTAACTATTCACTAAAATTCCTGACTGCTGCATAGTGTGTAGGAGCAGATTTTAGTTGCACACTGGTAATAATATATCTCTGATAGGTACTATAAACTAATTCTCTGCATGACAGTTGGGGAAGTTCCAATCCACCTGTGCATTCTTTGTATAGAAAAAAGACCATAATTTAATCTAATAGACGGCAGTGGAGTTCATACATTCAACAAAATAATATAATATACTGAATATTAGATGGAACAGCCTAATTGCGAGTACAATATCTAATGCACTCAGAATCCGTAGTATCTAGCTATCCGTTCTTTTTACCCCTTTCTGATTATTTATAACATCATATTTGTTTTATTATTTTTACGTATCACTTTAACCATATTGATATACCGTATTTATTCAAAAGGTGGTCTATTAAGCTACAACCTATTTACCCTGACCGTATTTAAGCCTGGCCATATTTCTAGACCCCGTCAACTTGCAAAACTGAATTTTTAATTCAAACCTTTTAACTTTTGTATAAATTATTACCCTGTTTACCCCGGTCTTCTTTAGATACCGGCCATTTATTGAGACCAGGTCAACTTCCAAATCTTAAATTTTTATCATTCTTGGAAATTTTGCTGGATAATAAACACTGGTGAAATCTTCAATAAAATCATTGCGACTTTTGAATGTGCATTTATGTTTATCTACCGTTGTATGCTATATATCTGCCACTATGTTTCTATGTATGCAATGCAAAAACCAGTCATCTCTCAAGGCCCCGGCCATCTTTCGAAGTTTAAATTTTTTGCCAGGCTATCTTATTTGGTCATTATTTGTGACTAAGCCATCTTTTAACTAAATACGGTATATATAAATCGATGTAATCTAAGGTCCCAGAATCGGATTTGTTCTTTGTTCATTGTATGAGTGTTCATATTCACAAAACATTTCCTCCCTGTTCAGAGATTGACTTAATTTGATACAATAGCTACTATGAAAGTACGATGGTAGTATTCAAGTAATAATATTTTACTATTTAAAGGAATGGGAAAAGCTTCAGAGTGATATCAGAATAGTTTAGCTACAGGTTGTCAACAAATCGAATGAGTGGTTAGTTAATGATAACTACCAGACTGATTTGCTTGTAGTGAAATAGTGTATGCAAATGTGCCAGAAACGGTTTGGTTTAAAGGTATTATTAGCTACCGATTTGATTTTTTTTGCAGAATTTTTACATACCATAGTCTCGCGATCATTACAATTTTCATATTCCTAAGAATCATTCAACTGCTGATTATATGTATTGTGGTCCTGTCGAATAGCAAATTGACAAAATTTCATTCCACAGACTTGGTAGCTTCAGAACTGACATGCAAGATAATGAAGGGACTAGTGTTTATAATAATATAGCAAAAGTTCAAAGAATTTTAAACATTTGTAGCATTTGTTGTATATGAGTTGTAGAGGAATCACCACATAACATTTCCATAACAACTTCAAACGTCTTTGGTTTAGACATTGGTAAAATGCATTTTTATATTGTGGATGTCGTCATGAAAACAAACAAACCAAAATTCATTTTGTCAGCAGTTCCTTGCATTTCTGCCAACTGAAAATTCTAGTTATTAATTAGTCTAAATTCGACATTCTGCACTCGTTTCAACATCTTGAGTTGCAATAAATCAAAATTCAAAATTATTACATTTTACTTGAAAATTGACCAGTTTTGCACCCACATACTTCTACTAAGGAATAAGATTAAGGAAAATTAATTCCTGCAGGTAAGCACTTCTCCAATTTAATTAGACTAGGTACAGCAATTTCCAAAATGAGTTCAAATGTACATTTAATATAATGTTTAACATATTGCACCTAAAATAAACAATATTATTAATGCCGAGCAAACAAGCATATTACGAAATTATTCTTGAACTCTCTGCAGTTGAAAGTTGGACATTGTCTACCCACACAGAACAAGTCAGAATCACGTTACGATGGGAGAGCCTTCAATCGCCACAGTTTCTACTGCAAGACAAATAGCTATTGAGGAACTGAGTACTCACCACACTCGAGAGGACGCTTGGATTGCTCTTAGAGGTAAATAAATCTATTACGTTTATTCATACGATACAACGTTTACCCTCTAGTTACAAAGTAAAAGCAATAATTATCATTGTCAAGCGATATATCGACGCTAAATGGCCTAAACATTGTATCGGCATTTTGGACGGCTGGTATTTTACATACTATTTGAAATTAGAACCCAATAACTGTCCAGAATCTATAAGCCATGTTCGGGTCCATCGACGTCGATATATTATTAAGCATGAAACGCTTATTCATGCGAATGCAATATTTGTCTGTATGTATGTCCCTTTGTATTCTCGCAATAACGTTTGTCAGATCGAGCCCAAATTTGGCACACGCACTTATGAGGTCCAAAACTTGGGTAAGTTCGAATATGGGATCAGATAGTTAAAGGCGAAAGAGTTATTGACATGAGTTTAACGGTTGAAATTGTGAAAGGAAAAGTGAAGCATGTGTGATGTAGGCAAGGGCATATAAACATTTGGTTGGAGGTCGACGAGTTAAACGGCATTTTTGTATAGGTAATACAATATTACCACGAACTTAACGAGCTGTGGTCTTTCGTATATAACCTGCGTAGGTTAATGTTCGTTTGTTCATATGTGGGTAGAATTTAGTGTTTTTCTTAAGATTCATATGTTCTCATCAAAGATCTGCGGTTGAAATTTTCCCTCCCTCCAATCCACTCCAAAAGAACAGAAATTGAAACTCCTCTACTCCATTCCCCTTGTACTGTTTGAGGGAAGGAGCAGCATGGTAACCTAAGCCCTGCAATTCTCAATTCAAATCCCTCCAGAGCCTATCCCCTCCCTCCAGTTCTCTCCTACCATACCACAGTAGATGCAGTAGTAACGTGTAAACAACTCATTAGTAGGAGAAATTGGTCTAACGGGTAAAACAACCCGTAAATTGAGTAAAATTATAGTATCAGAAAACGTTAAGCAAATGTGTATTTACTATCCAGTCGAGAGTTAGAAAACTTTAAATTAAAATGGAAACGTACGAGGGGGTGAAGTGCTGTTGGAGAGAATTAATCCGATCCCTCCCTTCACGCCCTCATAATTCAAAATCTCTTCTCCCTTCTAAACGGAGTGCTGCTTCTGTCCCTCATTCCCTCTCTTCATACATTCAGAATCCTCCACAACTTGGAGAGAGGGTGGAGATTAAAGGCTGTCCTGAAAAATTGAGTTTTGATTTGTTTAATGTTAAAACCCCCTAGTTGTTTCTATTTTATGCAAAACAAAATTGTGTAAAAGTTTTGGCCCATTCGGTAAACTTTTAGGGGTCCCTCAAGGATGTTGAAATTTTG
>JAAXYV010000713.1:0-11252 GCA_036851875.1 Novacerus sp. FZ-2019
TTACGTTATTCCGTTGCTGGTGAGAGGATCATATAATATTATATACTCAGTCATCTGTGTATGTGTTACCTACTTCTCTGTGAATAGAACTTAATCCAGGTACGTCATATATAATACATACAAGATTCAACATTGAGAATGTGAACGTGTAACGAATTGAATTGTGTCTCGTGCGATGTCGTACCTATAATTTACTTTCAATTTAATGTACTTCAAGACAGTTTGCTTGAGTTTGTGTTTGCATTAAATTCGTGGAAATTACAGCCCATTATCATATTGTAGGTGAACTTTTTTCCATGTTCAACGTTCAAAATTTCTATAGCCACGTATGAATGAATGCGTAAACCTTTTTTTACACGTAGACATATGTGCCATGCGCAATGTTACTGCATGTGAATTGTACTTGAATTAATTGAATTAACGTTTTTGCACGGAATCCACAGAATAATTTGAAATGAAGAAACCAAAATAAATTGACACTACCTTTTGAAGCTTAGTTTCTGTCACCGTTGACAGTTTGCACTCATTCCCTCACAATACAACTAAACACAATAAGAAAACAGGTTTATTTTATATTTTATTGTTGGTAGTAGGTATATTATATGAGGGAATTTTCTGACTGAATGAAATGGTGTGCGAGGGAATTGTTAATACTTTCTACTTTCGTTCCGAGCTTTTATTGTCAATAATATCAAATGGGTGTCAGTCTAATTGAATAATAACACTGTACCTATTCAATAGTATAGGCAATTGACACTGACAGTGCGCAGTCAGTAACGAATTATGAGAGAGAGAGAGGTGGTTTGGATTTATGATGGATTGAAATTCAAATTTTATGTGTCACATGTTCTGTAGGATTTAGTTTAGGTATATAGGTTAAGTTCGACATGCTTACAGAAGGAGATGAGGACATACAGTGCAGTGTAGAGTAGAATGGTATAATAAGAATATGTATCGAATTTATCCGTTGTAAATATGAAAATTAAATAATTTGAATTCAAATGGCGAAATCGTGTTCAATTTTTTCAAGGCCTCCAGTTTCGTGCATTATACGAAGGAATCGAAAACTTAATGCTGTTACTGTTACGCTAATTGGCTATAATAAATTAATTTTGGCGCTAATTTTGACAATTCCATTGGGTTTGACATATTTACTGTCAACTGTACAGTCCTGTAGCCTGAGTTGGCGTTGAACTACTGAGTCGGTCACCCATTTACATCAGAAAGCGAAGCTGAAACAAGGCCACACTAACATACATATGTTTTCGTTTTGCTAAAAATGGGAATACATACATTAAACATACCTATACCCAATGAAACGCAAATACTCGAAATGAGTCATCCATGAGATACATGATATTATAGGAGTTTGCTGAGTAAAAATATTTGCATAACCTATGTTTACCCTAGGTTGCTATCATCAGTTGTTTATCACTACAATTTATTATCAGGTTGTCTAGGACGTTATGTAGGAGTGGCAGTATGGGTGTCGATGTCATTTTTAATTTGCAAATAAATAAGTCATTCAACCCACAATTGCGAATTTTGTGAATCACTTGTGACTTTTGTATTCTGTCCTCTGTGTCTTATAATATACTAAATTCTGCACTAAGTGTAATTGTAATTACTCCGTTTAAAGGACATCACAGGGTTAGTAAGAACATAATATGCGGCTTTCTATAACGATTTTCTGAAACTTCGTACAGAGATAGATCTTGCCCTCCTCAACAACGTTTTAGTTACTCTCAAAAAGATTCTACGGGTCGTTTGATCTGCAGGGGTCACCGAAGGTCAGCAATACACAAGGACCCTTTGTGTCCGATTTTCGTCAAACTTCGCACATAGATAGATATTGACCTCCTTAACAACGTTTGAGTTACCCCCAAAAAGATTCCAAAGTTGGTTTGACCTACAGGAGTCACCGAAGGTCAGTAATTAGGCAAGGACCCTTTATGTCGGATATTCCTCAAACTTCATACAGAGGTAGATCTTGCCACCCTGAACAACGTTTTAGTTACCCTCAGAAAGATTCTACGGTTCGTTTGAGCTACAGGGGTCACCGAATGTCAGCAATAGGCAAGGACCCTTTATGTCCGTTTTCCTCAAACTTCATACAGAGATAGATCCTGCCTTCCTGAACAACGTTCGAGTTATCCAAAAAAATTGCAAGGTTCTTTTGACTTTAAGGGGTCACCCAAGGTCAACAGTACGCAAGGAGAATTTGTGTCCGATTTTCCTCAAACTTCGTAGATAAATAGATATTTATCTTAACAACATTGGAGTTATCCCCAAAAAGATTCCAAGGTTCTTTTGGCCTACAGAGGTCACCGAAAGTCAACAATACGCAAGGACCCGTTATTATGTCCGATTTTCCTCAAACTTAGCACAGAGATGAATATTGACCTGAATAACGTTTGAGTTACCCTAAAAAAAGATTAATCTTTTCGTTAGACCTACAGGTGTCACCAAACAGAAAGGATGGTTGCGTTTACCTACCTTTGATGACCTCTAACTGTCAAACGAACCTTGGAATCTTTTTGAGAGTAGCTGAAACACTGTTCAGGAGGTCAAAATTTATCTCTGTGCGAAGTTTGAGGAAAACCGTACATAAAGTCATTTGCCAATACTAACCCTATGACGTCCTTTAGTATAAATAAATGGAACTTTTGTACTTTCAGTTTTAGCTATTTACTATGAGTCAGTTGAATTCAAGAGTTGTGATACTTGCGATAATGAGGTTTTGTCAATTGACACTCGTCACTAATTTTACAGTAATTTCCAAAGGCTTATTAACTAGTTCATTTAATTAAATTATTATGACTAACTGAATTGGATTGTGGACTTGGAGGGTTTCGAAACAAGTTCATTTCTCATGTAGATAAATTTTTGTTTCCTATTATTATCTGCACAATAATGTCATTTCAGTTTATTGTATTTTCACTTTTGAGCAGGTACTTGAGTATATATGTGTTGTGTTATGTATCTGTATATGAACTCGGAATAACATAACAACAAAACAAATCATGTCTATGCATTGTCCTACAATGCACTTGTTTATTTATACTTACATGTATTGTATCTACAACGAAACCACTCCACATCATCACCGGTTGAGTTTTTTTTTAATTTCTAATGATAATAATAACACAGCATAACATATATAATAGTTAAGTCAAGTCAGACAAGAACCAGACTATAGCACAGCGTACCTAAATGGGTCTACTTTCATTTGCAATTTACTTTGCTTATTATATATCTATATACTGACTACCTTCTTGCTTGAAATTCTAACTTTATACACTTCCTATGCAACAAACAAATACCAGTGAGTGTGAGTGAGTAAGTGTGTGCGTAAATAAATAAATCCAAGCCCTTCTTTTCCGTAGTCTCTCTCTCTCTCTCTCTCTCTCTCTCTCTCTCTCTCCTCTCAATACATATTATTATACAGTTCTTGAATCAGAATCAGAGATGCGGAGAGTATAAAATTAAAAAGAATGAAAACAAGTCTTCTCTCAGTAATACAATAAGGATATTCTCTGCATCTACATATGCATTATACTGTATACACATGAAGTGTGGCTGTGCATTTTATATATTTTTAATCTCAACATGCAGATGCAAATGCACTTGTGTACTTATAAAAATATGTTCAGCATAATCTACTGGTGCATCTTAGATCAAATTGAATTCAATTATGTTTCCGTAAGTCTTCTTATCTCTCTGTAAAACTCCTCGTCTTCCCAATCTATAAATCACACACACATACATACATGCTTAAATAAATATTTATATACATACCGTATTTATTCCGAAGAAGACCTCCGGCCTATCGAAAAACTACTACCTTCTTTGGAGACCAAGTGTGTTTCAAAAATATACTTTCTTATAGCAAAATAATTTCTTCTATCATTTATTTATACCTCTCGATCAAGTTTGAACGTACTATAGAATGACTGTCGAAATGACATTTCAAGTAAATTTTGACATTTACTAAGCTATTGACTATAGTTTCAACATCCCTATTTCGGAATCCGACCGTCCGCTTGTGCGAAATATGTTTTCTTAGCAGGAACCAGGGATGTAAAAGAAATTTCGCGATAAAATTTTCCGGGATTTTCTGTCTGCAAATTCTTTCATTATAAACTATTCCAAATTTACTTCAAAAATTTCTCGAAAACTAGCTTTCTAGCCTTCTCCATTTTTTCACCAGACCGTTTTTGGGGATCTCGCCTATTACCAAATCATCACGTTTTTCCTCCATCTGTTTTTAGAGACCGGCTTATATTTAAAATCGGCCTTTGTTGGAATAAATACGGCATAAATATTTAGACCAGATATACATTTAAAAAATAGAGAGTTGTTTCTTATTATAAATCTTTATATAACGCATTCATTCTCTCTAATCAACATTTAAAATGAAATACCTACTCCCGTTCTGGACTGAGTGGAAAGTTGCGTTGTTATGATTATGCATGTTGTTTTTATTTAGAGGCAAAGCAGATGGAAATCTATATAGAACATAGACACAGTTTACTATATACTATAAGTTAACATTCCTTACTACACGAGAATCTTTATAATTGCAAAGTCAATTAAGTTCTATACTCTGATTAAGTTCTGCACAGTATACAGTTGCTTGCTTGCGATATTTATATATACCTACTCTACTCTACACTGCAGCTGTTATGTAGTTCAACATAACACAAAATACTCTACGTACTCTAGGTTAAGTATATTATAATGGAGTGTAGTGTACAGTACTCATTGTACTGAACGGTAATTTAATGCAAGTTGAAGATGAGCTGCACTTTAAAAGGTTATATCCTATCAGCCTACGGTACACCACGCAGTATTATTTATATGTAATAAATTAAACAAGACAAGACAGTTTAAATTATTAAAACAGAACAACGCAGAAAAAAGGAAGCAACTGTGTTTCTTTCTTTTCCTTAGAGACTTCAACATTCAAATTATAGTGGAGTTGATCAGAGCTTTAAATGCCTTCAGCCAGCATAGAATGCTTACAGCTAACACAGAATGCTTAACGTAACTTAATGTTCTAAATTGAGCTGAAATGAAATACAGATAGAATCTATGCGAATGAAGGAGTGAATGTGCAGGAATTGAATTGATCTAAAGAAAGAGGTTGTGTTTCTGAAGGCTTTGTGCTCATGTATATATGTAGATAGGTAGATATGTGTTTTGGTGAATCATATAAAGTATATCTATAGGCATTGTGATCATCACAGAGAATAGAGTGATTTCTACTCGGCTGAATGAAACACGAATCGATTGTTAAACTTGATTAATACACATATAAAATCTTGTAGGAACAGAATACAATGATGTAAGGTATTCCATAGAACAATCTGTTATACTATACTAGCGCTGGTATTATAGTATTAAAAATAACTGCCAGTAATATCATTTCTTTTAATGCCGCTTTGAGACGCGTACGGCATTAATGTAATGCCGACAATGCCAGCGAGAAGGTGGCATTACTGGTATACAGTTAATACCATTATGCCAAAAGTATACCGGTTGTCCTTTAGTGTCTACGAGTATACCAGTAATGCCATGTTAGTTTTCTATTCAAAGACTGCTATTGCTAGTAATGGTATTACTTGAATACCAGCGAGTATATCGGTAATGGCATTGATCGGCATTACTGGTATTTAATGGTATACTAGATTTTCATATGGGTTAGTTACTGTAGTACAAAGTATGGCAAGCGAGCAAGCGAACGAACGAAGGAATGCTAACGACTGATTTAAACTTTAATGAAAATCGTGAGTTAGTAAAAATATATTTCTGTAGCTAGTAGCTATAGGTATCTCTGAGAAAATCGCAATTTAAGAATTGTTTTATATATTATTTTGATTATTGAGCAGAGTAGGTATGTAAGTTTATAAATACATACATAATACATACTCAATCAAGAGTCAATGAACGGAATTTGTAAATTATTATTGTTCTGTTTTTTTGCGAATAGGCTATTATTGTCAAGCTGTAACTCGTATTTTTATTGATACACGTATTGTACATAGGAAGAAACCGAACGAACCGCAACGCAACGAAATCTAAACTAAAGCAACACGTGTTCATATTTTTTTGTAGTTCATATAGGAATGTTTGAAGAAGACATAAACCTCGATATTATTATATCTATCTGTATTTTTCAATGCCTTTATTGTATTATATTGTATTGTATTGTAATAATAAGTATTAGTATCATTGCAATGTAATGCAATGCAATGTATTAATACAGATAAATATGTCTGAATACTATTTCTAAAAAAAAAAATTGGTGACCCTCCAATTCTATGTACTAAATAATAAAGTAAGAATTAAGAGAAAACAGAAAGCGCGTGTATAAAGTCAAAGCCTTAATTTCCTTTTTCATTGAGTCGAGGTTGGAATTTTTTGGTAAATGATAAATACCAGAAAATTAAAAGTAGAATTCTTTCTTTTTCTTGTCTATGTAATTCCATTGTAATTGCATGTTCCTAAGGCCATGCTATTATCTGTATTATTTTCTTTAAGATAATTTAAGTATGTATATGTATATGCTTACATTTAATCCAGCGATTACACTTTATCTTTCTATTCTATGTGCTTGTGCTTACTATAAGCAAAGCATTAAATACAAAATATTTAGTTGTCTATGTATTCTACTATATAACTCTTACCTATAGGAATAATATTAGTATTTGTGAAAAAGTATGTGTAACAACAAGACACTTCCACCAACTTCATAAAATCCATACTTACGTGTTTAATGTGCTTTTAGGTATATTATTTTTATAGGCAGGAGTTTGCTCGCTACATCAACGTCAACAACCTAAAAGCAAACCAACAAACAGCTAAAAAAAATATATATGCAATTATTTTTGAAGGCTTAAGTTCTAAATTGCAGTTATTATATGCACCCCAGCTTTTAAATTTGCAGTTACAGTTAGTTAGTTACCTTATACTTTGACTTGGCTTACGCTTGTGGTAATATTGAATGTAGTATTATTGTTAGTAGAATTTCCTTCCCCTTGCATAAGCCAAGATTGAATTGAAGATGGCGAAGAAAGCGGAATATAATATGATGTATACCACACTTACCATTACCATTACAATTACTATTAAAACTAGGGTTCTAATTTCCCTATATAGTATGGTATAATACCAAGTACTCATAAACCTATTATAAAGTGAGATAATGTAATTTTTCATAATCATCTGTCCCGTACTCTCACTCACATTCACATTCGCATCTGTATGTACATAAACTTTGTGGATACCTAAAATGAACATTTTGACTGCTCTATAACATTTTGCAGTTATGTTATGAACCTATACTGTACTGTGACTGTAGTGTAGTGTAGTAAAGTAAAGTATTTATCTCTATCATCTAACTATAATATAAGCACTCATGTTTCAAGAGCTCTTCTTTTTGTTATTATATTATGGCCGCCGGCTGACTTTGCTTTATGTTAAATTTTAAATAATATTCTTAACATAGCATAATTGTAATAACAATAATAATAGAAGCCTAAAGTATCAACGTAGAGAATAGATATTCTAGTCTAATGTTATATCAGGATTACAATTTGATAAACCGTTGCATATTCTTAAGATTTTTTTTTCAACCTTTTTACTTTAAGTATTATGTACTTTGCAAGGGAAACAGTTGAGATGTAACAGTGATTTCTAAGAGGAGAATTTTTGTTGTCATTTTTGGATGTTGGTAGAGATATTGACGATATGTTACAATTGTTTCACGATTGTTCCTCAGGGATTGAAGCGTTGTAGACAAAAATCGAAAAAGAATTAATTCAAAACTGTATGCAAAAATTTTATTTCAATAATAGTGCCCTCTGGTGTTGATGCTTATCAACTTGTTGCTTTCGGATGTATTCATTTTAGGCAATTTAATGGAATTTGTCTACCATATTTATTCTGACCGGCCTTATTTAGAGACCCGGCCTGTTTCTAAAATATCCCATTTTTGTAGTAAATGTAATTGTAATCCTCTTAAGTGTGTAATTTTTATGTAAAAGAATTTCTGATATTCATTGTTTTGACTTTAGTTAACGTGCATCAGTGTTACTCAACAGTTTTAAAATTCACAGCGGGAGATTTAAAATTGGCTTACATTCTGAATATTTATATAACCCTAGATGCTTCTTTATAATCTGGGTGGATTCCCTCGACAACCTCCAAGGTTCGTGAGTTCCATTTTTTTGGCAATGCTGCTAACAATCAGTATGTATTCTTTGTATATCCGTCTGAAACTCTTCACTGCAAGTGGCAAATACAGGCTTAGATATTCTTATAAATGCACTAAAGTACCTGAAATAATATTTATTATAGGATGACGTGCGGAATTCGTTCATTCATTAAGTTAGTTAAATCAAACTGCTTAGGTGTAACTTTCATGTAGGATATAAGAACAAAAAATCAGAAACTAAACGCCAGCAGTGTATATTCATCTCAACTCAAATCAAATCAAATCAGTTAAACCAAGCTAATTCAACTCAAGCCAAATAGGTTATTATTATTATATTACTATTATATTATATAAAGGTATGCAGTAGTAGTAGTATATATATAGTTGGTTTCATTTTATTGCACCATGTTTTCTGTTAATGTCTCTGTCTTCTTACAGATAGTGCTCTACTGTCTGCAGTGGTATTACTATTAGTACAATCTCTTGGGCGGTGCTTACAATTGCAATTATAATTAAATAGAGTATAGTTGCATGTTGCAAGTTAGTATAACTATTCACTCTTGGTCTTGACTTGACTTGACTTAACTTGATATGACTCTTGTCTATATGTATGTGTTTAGTGTGTGTTTGTGTGATATCAGTTTAAAGTAAAGCAAAATAAAGTAAGGCCAAGGTTAGTTTAATTTTGAGTAGTTGAATTGATACAATTATGATACACCACATCAGGGCAGAGCAAGTCTGACAGGATGGGAGATAAGCAACTAATATAATAACTAAGTATATAACAAATGTGTGTATATATATCTAAGTTGTTGTAAGTAATAATAATTGTACTGTATATTGTACAAGCTATTCTATATATACAGCGCAGCAGCAGCGGTATGAATGAAATGTATACAGGGATGTAGCCAATAATATCAACCCATGAAAAATACGGAAACTGTTACTTACAACTTGTGAGTTGTAAGTACTAATGTTGAATGTATACCTATCTGAAAATAAGTCTAGCCTAATTGCTCTTTTCATTTACTTCAGCTTAGTTAATTGTTATATGATATCTATTAGCTAGGCATATATATGTAATACGCAGTTTTCTTAACTTGTCTTGTAACCGCTTTAACTTCTCTGTATCCGAAGAACCATATAGCGAGGCCCATATACTTACATACAGTGCCATACATACATGGATACATGCAATATACTTATACTGGTTGGTTGTGTATCCTAACTTGAGGAGAATTCGGCTGACTTGTGCTTGGTTCTAGAAATTTGAGGCATCATGCCTCATCTGATGTCTCAATATTTCTACACAGAAAGTATATGCCATGCCTCATCCGAGGCCTCATTTGAGGTATCATGTCTCAATCCTCGTGCCTCATTTCATGCCTCATGCCTCAACTGTGATACCTCAAGTGCCATGCCTCAAATGTTATTTCTCATGCCTCAATTTTTTTCTTAAAATTGTATTTATAAACTATATTTAACCTAAACTAACTAAAATAATCTAATCTGACCTGAAATAATGTAAACCCAATCTAACCTAACCATACCGAAATTAATTGTAAAGTAGAGATATGACACTTGAGAGCTGAGGCTGAGGCATGATACCAAAAATTTACAAAGCCAGGCACAAGTCAGCCGAGAATTCATGTGAATTGAAGTACTTAGCTAGAACCATATAGCAGCGGCCAACCGTACTTATAATTTCCCACGTTTTGAGGAGCAGTACAATCTTTTCTACCTTCAGATACGTAGAATAAGGCTTGTTGACTACTCCAGGGGTTTCTCTCCAAGATACGGTAGACGGTCAGTATGTATGTCAGTATCTCCAAGGCATGATACCAAAAATTTACAAAACCAGGCACAAGTCAGTCGAGAATTCCTGTGGATTGAAGTACTTAGCTAGAACCATATAGCAGCGGCCAACTGTACCTATAATTTCTCACGTTTTGAGGAGCAGTTCAATCATTTCTACCTTCAGATAAGTAGAATAAGGCTTGTTGACTACTCCAGGTATTTCTCTCCAAGATACGGTAGACGGTCAGTATGTATGTCAGTATCTCCGGATATACGGAGGGTAAAGAGGTTTCGAGACAAGTTATAATAATGGAGTTGTATTTAGTATGTATGTATGTATTTGTCTGTAGGAGTGGAAGGAATACAGCGGATGTACCGTACACTACACAGTCGAAGTCAAAGTCAAGTACCTATGTGGGTTTATATGACTTATGTCGGCATGTTTGTGTGTTGTGTATATTGTAGTCAGGCCAGTCGGGTTGAGTTGTGTTTAATACTTTTAGTTGTAGACACAGGAGATGATGCCAAGAAGACCAAGACCAAATCAAAATCCAAAACCAAGACAAACTAGTAAAGTAAAAAGAAATAACTATTTAACTTTAAATTTTACAGATATAACAACATAAAATTCGTGAGTGAGGGAGTCACAGTCATAGTCACTGTGATATAGTTTAGTGTTACAAATACAAATGTTATAAACAACGGTATTATACTTTTCTCAGTTCAGTGCTGGTAGGCAGCAATATAGTACTAATAAATGATTCTGCTAAACTACTGTCTTACTCTGTCTGTATTATATTCTGTATTACTTCTGTTACTGTTCCATCCTGCCGAGGAGAGTTCGTGGGTAATTACCTACGTACAAAAAAAAGTAAGATATGTCTTGACTTGTCTATCTTGTAAGGATAGGGGTAATCAAGGACTAATTTCGAGGTTTAATTTTTGTCATTAATAATATTTAGCCCAGAATTACATGAGAAGTGCAATTATGTTACAGTCACAGTGACAAGTGGTCTTTTAGTCAATGTTATTATAGGTAGTTCAGTTCAAATTGTACTGTACTGTAGACTCTGACCATAAAATAATTGATATGGGAATGGAATTCTATGGATACAACGTGTAGTGGCACTACGGAACTTGAAGGTTTACTAAAACTTGAATTCTCCTTCAACCCCAAAGTCAAACGTAAAGGCAAAAGCCACAAATTATGAATATGCGGTTACCCAAAAATCTTTCA
>JAAXYV010000714.1:0-11244 GCA_036851875.1 Novacerus sp. FZ-2019
TTGACCCATCCGTTGTAGAAGTTCATATTTATGACGACGTAAAAATGACTTAGTCCACTCATTTCCTGGCATGTTGTTTTTAAATTTTCTGTGTTTAATCCCATGGCGGTCCAAATAATCTTTCACCATCAGACGCAGGTCGGATCCCGTCATTGGGTAACCCCATTCACCACAAGTAATGAGTTTGCCTACCATTACTTTTTCTAAATCAGCTCCCAATGCGATCTGACCTCCTAAATCCTTCATGTCTGGTTTCGTAATTCGTCTCTGCAGTACAGATTTCGGAATCTTAAATTTCTTTTCAGCTTCGCGGTATGACATTCCTTTTGTGATTGCTTCGGCAGCTTGAGCCAGCATAACTTTATCATGGTGAACAAGTTGACGGACCCCTGGCTTTGGTTTGTAGACCCTTGGCATACTGTCCTACTGCACCTCTCCTTTTTTTGCTCGAAACTGGTTCTTACTGAAACTTATAATTTTCTATATATAGTATAAACTAAAAATTCTCTTATTCTAGTTATAAATCGTTGATGCAAGTATTACATACCTTTTTTGATTAAACATCAGCGAGGAGTGTTGGACTCTGAGGAAGAATTCTCCTGTGTGTAAAAAAATTTAAATGAGAGTATGTATTGTATTCGCCTTATTCAATTGACAACAGGTCCAGCTCTCTAGGTTGATCGGATACACTGGTGAATTATAATAATTTGTTT
Organism: Novacerus sp. FZ-2019; assembly: GCA_036851875.1. NCBI lineage: Eukaryota > Metazoa > Arthropoda > Collembola > Entomobryomorpha > Tomoceridae > Novacerus > Novacerus sp. FZ-2019. The sequence continues at coordinate 714 of JAAXYV010000714.1, forward strand.
GGGAGTATTTGTATCAACTATAGTCATGATACTATAGTTTCGACTTTGTGCGCCACTTTTGTTATTTACTCAGTCATGTAAAGTTTTAGAGCATGTCCAAAGTCCAAACCAGAAGCACATTTGTCTTTATTTAAACCTCTGAATAATGGTGTGAAAAAGATAACTTTTAAAAAAATGTCCCGCTTCACCCAACCCGTTCCGCTTCACCCCATTCTTTTGTACCCTCTTCTGTCCTCAAGTCAGACCTAGACTAGTGACTAGACCTATTTACGGAATCACAGTGTGCCCCTCACTGAAAATTCTTACGGGTTGTTTGTTACTAGGTACATGTTATTGTGCCAATTGATTAATCTAATCTCCGTTTTAAAATACTTTTATATTGACATGTGCAATCTGTCGAAGCTAGAATAAAGTTGTAATCAAACTCAAAATGTTGTCCTCTTCTACCGTTATATTTCATTTTCAGGTTACAGCACTTTTTATTTTCTATAAATTGATAGGAATGGAATTTTTAAAATGTCTTCGACGGATCGTGCGCAATGGTGTTAGACGTATTTTATACAATAGATTTATTTTCTGACACATTCAACGTTCTACCAGACTTCCGCAGAAATTCTTTGAAGAAATTTAAAGAAAGAATGACGAATTTTACAAATTCTGTGTAGGGTTCAGTATACATTTCCTTTATGGATGCGCACGTTCAACGTTCTGTCCATTCCACCATGCCACTTGATGCCACTACTGCGATTCTGTAAATAGGTCTAAACCTAAAACCTGGATCCTAGGTTGATTGTCTAAAAGAGTCTAAATGAAGCGAACCGTTTCGGCTGTCTTAGAGCGACTTCAAATGGATCTCCAACAGAGAAGTGTAAAAGTTGCTTAGAGAGGTAGTAAAACAACAGAAAAAGAGGAAGTTGATTACTGATTGAGAGTGCTTATGTTTGTGACTTCAGTTTCGATATCCTCGATAATCACTTATACTATTTATTATTCATATGATAGGTGAAATTGGTTTAAATTTTCAACAATAGTATTTTACTAAATTAGCAATACTAATGTAAAATGACGTTAAAATATTAATATTAAAAGTTATTGTTTACACAAGGAAATGTTGATTTCGCTTCATTGTTTTATTGAACTGATTCGTAACTTTTTCAAGCCATAGTTTTGTTCAGCTTCAGCTCAATATTTCAGTTGCGCTTGCAACTTTTTCAGTATTCCAGAGATATTTTTTGTATGTAATTAAAATGTTAGTCTCATTACAGTGTTTAATTTGCTATTCCAAATTTCAAAGTGAGAAGAGTCAATATCCCCAACTCTTCACCAAAATTTTTAAGATGTACTGCGAACATCTCAAAATCAACTTGACTGAAATTGAATCAATGCAATGGAATTTTAAAGAAAGGGATAATGTTCCTTTTTGTGCTGTTTGTTATTCCACTGTGGAAAAACTTTGGAAGTTTAATGAAGAACTACAATCTATTCAGGAGTCGATTAATGATATTTTAGAAACAACTAAATGCGAAATAATAAAATCTAAACGAGGTGTAGAATTTAGTTTAAAGAGGGGAAATAGAGTCTCTGCAAGCAATCGTGTTGAGCATTTCAGATATTTGGCTACTAGAGGTACAGTTGACAATTTCTCTACATACTATTCAAACATTCAATATATTGACATTCAATATATTGCATATTATATCTATAGTAATTGTACCTAATTAATAATTTACTGTCCTAATGTGCAGTCATATAGTCCATTACCTTTAAGCTTAAAATTAACCATTAGTAATGTATCATTCTGACTCGTTTTTGGCTACTATTATCTTGGAAATATTAATCAATTATCTAAACCTATTTAGATTTGGATCCTGACGTTGTTATATCAAAGAATAATGTTTACAACCAGCGTCCAAGCCTTACACCAGTTTCAACACTTTCAAGCGTAAGGAAATATAATTAAAAATATTTAGGAAAAGCAATCTTGGTCCATCCACTTCATCCTGTATTGTTTTAGTATATACCGAACGAATACAAAACGTCAACAGCAGTTTAAATGTTTTTTTGCAGAAGGATAAATCTCCTGACCACCCAGTATTGGCGAATATTAAAATTGAGGATTCAGAACTGAGTGATAGTATTGATGATGATGATGGGAGTGATCCCTTATTTGCATCTGGCAACCATAAACAAAATGAATTTGAAAGCCATTCATCCGGTGGTTGTTCTGATTCACAATCCGACATGTGTTCGGAGATGGAGGAAGATGAAAACCATGATGACCCAGATTTTAATTCTCACGAATCTTGTGATTCAAATTACAAGTAGTTATTTATCTAAAATTAAAACTTTAATTCAAATTAATTCAGTTGAGGGTCAATTTAATTTAATTATCTCAGCTTTAGAACTACAAATGCGGGAACACAAAAGGCCTTCGGTTCGTTATCACTTACCATATCCAATACCTTTTTCACGAACGATATTATTAGACTAATGGTTCAACAATTATATTTTTTGTCGCACTATCTTGTTTGTATTTTTGTTTTAGATCCTAATACCACATATAACAATGCATTCGGTGACAAGCCTGAACTGGTATATCAACCAAAGGATCCCTTAAAAACTGAGAAAATTGCTGAAAATCCTACTCCTGGAAGATCTTTAGCATCTAAAATCATTAAACGCCTTCGCCACCCTAAGACTTTTTCGGGACAGGTCAAACGCCACCACTGCCAAATCTGTAATAAAGCATTTGTCAGTAACAGAAAATTGTTGGAGCATACACGAACTCATACTGGAGAAAGGCCATACGAGTGTACTTTTGAAGGATGTGGAAAACGGTTTGCTAAAGAGGACAATTTAGTGAGACATGGACGAATCCATTTTAAGTCAGAAGCGCATAAGTGTCTTCTGTGTAACAAGTCCTTTTCTCGCAAGGATAAGCTGGGGAACCACATAAAGTCTGAACACGGATCTGAAGAAGCAGAGCGGATGCTGTTATGTACTGATTCGGTACCAAGAACTAGCAAACTCATTTAAAAAATAGTCTAGCACTGAAACTCAATTAATACTTAAGCAGATAATCAGAAAAGAAACTACCATCAGATCCACAACAATGACTGAATGAACCAGTTTTATTTGCGTCAGTCGGATCGTAACCCACACATTTTTCGTATTTAATTGAATTTGGTTTAAATTATAATTTTTGCTTCACAGTTCATTATTAATATTATGTTGTACTTGTGACATTATTTTATTTTCATTAAGCCATTTTGATTGCAATTTAAGATCATTATAGATAAATTCGTACATATCCTGTATCTTTCGCACATTTGTGAACTTCGGTAAATATTTCATGTGTTATGCTAGATTCTTATTCCATAAAAGCAAATATGACTCGATTAGCGATGCACTAACCAACGACCTTAAATGGCTTTATATTAAAAGCAAAGCAAGGTTCGATCTAGGTAAACTTCTCTTCCAAATCATAGAGGGTAGTGCTCCTGTCGTTTTCTCTATTTTAAAAAACGAAATCTGAAATTCAAATTTTTTCTCGATCAGAAACAAACAGTACGCGATTCTAAACCCGATTGGTACAAACTTCAGTTACGCTTATAGAACTTAAATTTTCCAGCTTAAATCGCTTTGGCATTCCCTATCTCCAGATATGCAAGATCTATTTTCCGAAAAAGACGCCAAGTTGCCATCGGTCAACTCTCGGCTTAAGACAAAGTTTATTGATATTCAGAAAACTAGTTTAGCAAATTCCGACCCTGACGCCGTTACTCCCGAACAAATTGAAAATTGTATTTTTTCAGTTATTTCAAGATTGTGTAGCTAACCTATTATTTGTCCCCTTTCAAAAACCGTTGTCTAGTATATCAAATACTATTGATCGTGTCGGTAAAATCTGGTATTTTCTAATGTACTACGCATATTATAACTGATTACCCATATTGTAATTTATTTTCACATATTGTAAATGTATCCTCATGATGTAACTACCGCTTCAGCGGATATTATGTTGTCATTAAATTATTATTATTATGTTGGTCATTACAGTGCAACCTGGATGACACTCAAAATCGTGAAAATTCGGATCAACACATAGTGATAAAGTCTGAATGTCGAATTTCAGCCACAGCTTCTGTGAAGAAAAAGGACACTTCTAAAGGAATTACAGGTGCAAAGTTTAAACTTTTTAAAAAGTCATATAAATTGTAAAATGAATGTTTATTCATACAAATGATTGCACATACAGAAAAGAACTTTCAATGCGAGATTTGTGAAACCCTTTTCTGTGACAAGTACAAATTGGATCGGCACATACAAACGCATTCGGAATCAATGAATTTCAAATGCGGACTTTGTGAATCAAGTTTTAAGCTCAAGGAATACTTGTTAAAGCACCACAGGAGACGTCATAAAACAGAGAAATTGCAGTTCACTAAAATTGATAATACAAATTCTTCACAGTCGACGCAAGATGAAGAGCTCTATCGTGGGATCAAAATGAAATTAGTAAACTCTGACGGCATTTTTTTTGCATGTGGATCGTGTGAATATTTATCAAAAAGTAGGATGGGGCTAAAATTTCATATACGAACGAAACATTTCCGTACGTTGAATATTTGGGTTACTGATTGCATTGACAATAGATTTTATTATCCTGATAATAATTACTAATTGAGATATTTTATTTTTTAAATTTCAGTTTCCAGTGATAATTACCCGTGCAAACATTGTTACAAATCTTTTAGCCTAAAGTCTAGATTACAACAGCATGAAGTAATGCATTACGAGGAGAAGAACTTGATGTGTGAAGAGTGTGGAGCATGTTTTAAAGAGAAAGAGACTCTACGGCATCACATTGACCGTATTCATAGGGGCATGAAGTAAATACGAATTGTGTTATTGAAATGGATAATATGCTTTTATTTGTGAATGAGTGTAAAATAACTTAATTTTATTAGACGATTTCAGTGTCTCTACTGCAGCAAGCCGTTTTACTCCAAGAAGGATTGCAGGGTGCATATCCAACATATTCATGCCGAAGAGCTGAAGTCCAACGACGGCTCCAGCTCTGGGGGGATCGAAGCGGCTCTCATACCTATTTCTATTTTTATTGAACCAGAGAAGGAAAAAATAATTGTTAGTGGGGACATCGACCGAGAAACAGTGTTGGAGGGAGATTCACTGATTTACTTTAAGCATGAAATTAAACTTTTGCCTACTGGTGCTTATGTATGCAGTGAATGTGGATTGTCGTTGGATTCGATTGACCTTGCGAAAACTCATATTAAAAGTGATCACTATGGTATGCTTGTTTGACTCATTTTAATTTTTCTTGCATGTATATATGTATAAGTATCTCGTGTTAACATTTCAGTTTTGAATTTCAGATCCCAGTAACTCGACATTCTCATGCAAGTTTTGTGGTACAGAATTTAGCACGATAAAATTACGGAGAGAGCACGAAATAAGTCATCAAACTTCAGAAAGTCACCGTTGTGAAATATGTGGACTTCTTTTTGTACATCTGAAAAGACTTCTTAATCATCAAAAAAACCAACACAATACAGACAATTCCTCTATTATAAAGAAAGTTGTTCGTAATAAACGTTACGAGTGTGAACAGTGTGGTAAAAAGTTTTCGAATAATACAAAGTTGCTAGAACACATAAGGACTCACACTGGAGAAAAGCCTTTTCAGTGCACTGTTATCGGTTGTGGAAAGCGTTTCTCAAAATCTGACAACTTTCAACGACATCATAAACGAGTTCATTCCAATGTAACGGATTACAAATGCGGCTCATGCGATAAATCCTTTGCTTTCTCCTGGAAATTGAAGCATCACAACAAAACTATTCATGGAATAAAGGACACAAGTATGACACAGAAGGAGCTACCACTCGTTTTGAACTCAGAAGCTCTAGGTTCTGAAATTCAAGAAGGTGAAACCACTGTCGAGACTTCAAACAGTGTTTTTCAAACCGGGTTGGACTCAAATTCAACTATTAATATCATTGATGACGGGAGTGTTCTTTGATAAGACGTTGTAAAATATATTTGCAATTCGTACACATTTTCACTTGCAACTCTACATAGCAACAATTATTTTCAGTAAACTTTTTGTTTTTCGAATCTTGGTAAGATTTCTTGCAAAACTTCCTTCCTTGTTCCTTCCTAAATGCTTATAATTTTTATCAAGTCGTAACGGATCGAGTGGGTATATACTATATAGTCTGTACATATTTGGCCTTGTAGACTTTACTTCTTATCCGAAATGGAAATTAATTCAATATTTCATAATGTTTTCTGTACAGCAGTCTTGGACATGAAGTGGGGTGTAATTATAAGAGAGTTACAAATTCAACTTTGGTAGTAGTATTTTTACATTACCTACTTGACACTACTTGACATGAGTCGTGAGAAAGGAAAAATAATAGATGAAAAATACTTTATGCATAAAGAAACAATTGTCTGAAACAAGAATATCATACCTTTCAACATAATCTATTGTATTTGTACAGGTACAATAATATTGTCTCCTTGTGTTTGTATTCATCTAAGGAACAATGTCCCTTTAAGCAACTTAATATCTGATACTCTGACTTCATAAAAATGCCATATTTGTTTGTAAACGTACACGTGTTTCTTAGAATTTGAATAAAGTAATAAATAAATAAGATACTCTTAAGTCATATTATCTTCTTAATAAACATTCTTGTATGAGGAAACCGGGAAAGCTAGAACTTAACTTGACTAATTCTTACTGTTGTCAGGGCATATTGCCAATTGTAATAAGTATAAAGTAGTACAAGCAACCTAAAACCTAGCCCATACACTCAGAAAGCACATTACCACCCTTTGCCAACCATGTCGATTGTACTTGTACTGTACTACTGTTGACTATTTAGAGAGACGATCGTCAGATGAGACAACAATGGAAATTTAAAGTGTAGTTGCGGCTGGCTATATGGTTCATAGGCTATACTAAACGAAAAGATAATAATATTATTATTATTATGACGTTCCGCCAAACGTATAGTAATCAGACAGTATATTCTCAAAACTTGTGTACATCACAGTCTGTTTTTATTTTTATTGTAGGTTTTGAGGAAATTATATAGACTATAGGTATTATGGGGATATCGTAGACTTGATACGTTAGGGCGAGGGTCTAGTAACTTAGTGCTTTGACTACAAGTATGAAGATGGCAGAGACTTATGAAATTGGTCAGAGAGTGTGAATAAATAGAGGCTGAGCAGAAGAATGAAGTCCTTCTGAGCGGTTAGCTCAAGTTGGCTCAGAAAGCCTCAACCATTTTAATGGGGAAGTCATTCGTTCTGAAATATTTGCCTCGATTGACTTCACCTCTCTCATCAGTCTCAAGTGGATGTTTTGAGCTTTTTACTTGTATATTTTTGGAATTTGATCCAGACTGAGCGGGAATGGATTCTTTTAACATCCAAAACTACTTTAAACGGGGAAAAACTGTTGTCCTCACGCTTAGACAGGGTGACGGAGATGATCAAGCGGGTAAATAAAATGCTTAATAATTCACAATTAATATATAACTGTGCTAATGATGAAATTTAATGTGATATGCCGAAATGCCAAGTTGGTAAATACTTTCGGTATGGTTACTATCAAAATAAGTTTGAAAATGAAATGTGTGGCATTGCTTTGGCATATACTATATGATATACCCTTCAGCAGTCCTCATAGTCACTCACATATTAAGTTTATATGAATATTTATTTTTCCAGCAAGTTGTTTTTGAGAACATCTTTCTGCTGTACGTTGTACGTCAGCTGTTGACTTAAGTCGAGGAGGTTTCCTTCTTGCCCCATATAGTAGTGATAAATGAAATAAATATTACAAATGCCGTGACCCTCTTCCCTATCAATCAGGCAATAGGCGATAGACAGCAGCCAGTGACCAAAAAGGACGACTTAAACACCTCGTTGGGCAAAGACGTTTCTTATTTTTGTCTTCACACGACAACGATGGAGTTGCTGATATTATATCTCCAACCGTCAACGGTCGTTAGAAGCATCAGCTTTAAAACATAATAAATAATAATAATGAAAATAAAAAAATTGAAACAAATTGTAGGGGTTTTTGAGAACCTTAAATTTTTAAGTCTAATTCTCTAGCAAGGAGATTGATAACTGGACATGCATTTAATTTCTATCGACTTAAATTACCTTTCCAACCTTATAGTTATGATTTAATTACCCTTGCTGGGTGTAAATAATAGCTCAATATCAAGCTCTATCAAGTGTATGACTGAGGGACTGAGGTTAGTTGCTTGTATGTTTGCAAAGTATTTAAAAGCTAAATTAACGAAAAATCAAAACTGTTGTTTATTTTTGTAGGTGGGTAAATCAGTAAAAGTAGTTAGTTACTAATACATTGAATATACTTTTATTAATAGGGAGACAATGGTCCGACAAAGATACAATCATGCTAATGCTCTTGATGACTCAGTTCACGAACGAGTTTCGACATCAAAAACGAAGAAAGAAAGAAGTTTGGATTGATATATCCAAAAGGTTGAATGACGATGGTTACTACTGGACTCCGGAGGATTGTCGTAAGAAATGGAGCAACATGATCAGAACATTTAAAACGATAGAAGAGCAAAGAAGAGAACCAAGTACGTCTAATAAGCGTATAAAGTGGCCATTCTTTGAACAGATGTACACTATATTGACAACAGACGGTGCCGATACCCTCCCAGAAGCCGTCAGTGTAGTTCACATGTTAAAAGATGGTTCGGCAACAGAAATTGTTTCTTCTGTCACTATCGAGAATGCTGATTCCAATGCTCAGAATTCTGAAATTGGAATGAATGATGTTAATCTGGAAATAATTATGGGTGCTGCTGATGAAGAAGTAATCGTAAATCAGATTTTGACACCAAACTTGTCACAACAGACGTCACCTTCAGTTTCACACGTATCACATAGTCCCTCAAATTTGGTGATCGAGAGCAAACATAAAACTGTGCCTTCATCCTCAGTGTCTCAAGGTAATGATAATATAATGGGAGGTCACAAAGTAGTTATTTTACCTTCCACACAATCTGAGTTGGGAATGAAGCAAGTATACAGTCGAGGCAGCCAGAAGGCAGCGAGTAAAAAGAAAGGAAACAAAAGTAAGAAATCCGGTAGTTCTGAACAAGAGGATAATACGGGGGATGTAATTATGGACAAATTTCTAGCTATTACTACCAAACAGAATGAAAAAATCTTGGAACAGATGTCTGTGTTTCAAGAAAGTGCACTATCTGTGATGAGAGAAAGAAATGACCTACTGAGAAACATGTGTACTTTACTTCGAGGGCAACAGCAAATTCAACCTCGTCGTCCTATCAGAACGTTATCTAATAAGAAAAATATTTTTGCAAAATTGAACAAATTAAAAAGTCAACGTTTATCCCCTTGTACAGCAACGATTTCTGCTACATCATCTATTTCAGCACATGATGCTGCATTAGAGATGGTTACTAATGCGAAAGTTACTTCAGTCCATGCAAGTGTTCCAGTACCTTCTTTGTCACTGGTCCACCATTTACCAGCCAATAAACCCACAGAAGCAATATCCCAACCTTCAAACCACAGTATGAATTCAACGGCAATACAATCTTCATCCGGGGTTACGAGGCCTACTGTAATGTCTCTTCAGCCTTCACTTAAACCTCCAACTTCCATGTCTGCACTCAGATCATTAAAATCACCAGTCAAATCTACAAATTCACCACAAATCCTTATCACTTCAAACGAATCCAAGAGATCGTCTTCTATATTAACGTCTACGGCATCTTCTCCACCGAATTCAATATTGTCAACTAGGTCAGGTGATGCAGTTATTTCTTCGGTCCCAACAAGGGTTCCCCCGGTACCTTCCATGGTATTAGTTCACCATTTACCTGTTTCTAAGACCACAGTCGATGTCATACAACAACCGTGTTTAGTCTCAACGGCCTCGGCTGTACCATTATTATCAGGATCGTCCAAACCGGCTTTGAGGTCGGTGCAGACTTTAGGGACGTCGCTTAAAGCTCCAACACATGTAGCTGTGTACCCAGCAGCAAAGTCATCAGTTCATCGGTCTTTAAACTCATGACTGTGCATGTGGGTACACTGTTTAATAAAGGTTTTGGTTATGAAATGGTCATTCCGTATTTTTTTAATGGGGCTGTGTAGTAAACTAAAATGGAAAGTTAAGTTATACACAGATTGCAGTTCGGTTTAATACCATTTTTTACTCCTGGCTGACATTTTAAGAACTAAAAATTTGATTTAAAGCTTTATGCAATTATTTTCAAAATTTTGAATTTTCAAATTTTTTAAAAATTACGTTTAGGTATACCTTTTGCTAACGTATTGCAAAAAACCCCCGTTCAAATCGACCCAGTGGGGACTGCACAACAAGTGTACCTTTCCAGATTTACCCCTCCCCCTTCTTTAGGGGACAAGATAAAAATCTGGTAACCTGCCCAGTTGACCTATTTGATGAGGA
>JAAXYV010000715.1:0-11243 GCA_036851875.1 Novacerus sp. FZ-2019
TATTGTATATTGAGAATCTTTACCGAAACAATATTTCGCAATATGTAATTGAATTGAATAGATAGTTCGCTAGTTAGGTGCTAAATTAAAAATGCAAACAGAATTATACACCATGAAATAAGTAGTCATTTAATTTGCTGACACTAAATGTAAATGTATAAATACAATAGTGATTGAAAACTTCTCTTAAATTAAATGGTCCTATCACAATGACCTTCAACAGAGGCAAAATTAGTCGTTATACAACACTAGATCTTGTCTATCTGAACAATTATATCAGACTCCCACCAATATAATAGTAACTTTCGATAATAACAGCTGCAATCTCTATTCATTTACATACCTGTAATTGCATTGAGACAGTGATTATATCTTTTTGCATATTGCTAACTATTCAAAATTCTCCAAAGAAAACCACTTACTACATCGTAGTCATCAAAACTGAGTGATACCTCATATGAGCTTTAATGTCTCATTACTCAAAGCTTCGCCTGATTTAAATATTGTGATATATAAACAACACATTGAATGTGCTACCTGTAAAGGGTGTAAAGTAAATACTTCTCTATCATGACAAACATACCTAATCACTCCATTTATATCACGACAGCTACCTTCTCCATTTTTCTGACCATACCTAGTTATTACTAGTTGCAATTCCACTAAGTGGCTCCCTGCTAACAACAACAATAACAACAACAACAAAAACAAACCTTGTGTTGCTTGACTTTGTTTTGCCTTCCCATGCCTTTCCTTGACTTGCCCAGTCAACTCAGTAATAAAATGATGGTCAAGCTTGTAATTACAATGACAGTTTACAATACCCGTTAATTATTTATAAAATCATCCAAACCCTTTTACTGTACTCTACTCCACCACTCTACTCCACTCTAAACTCTAAACTACACCACTATATTTCATTCTCTCATTATTTCCCTTGATCTGATGAATAATTATAGTCCTACTACTCGCATGGTAAGTAAAACATATTTCCCGTCGTGGTCACATTCATATTATGTTTATTCACAGAATCCAGCCAACAGTAACATATCAAATCAACACAGCTCGAGCTCATTGTATTGTATAAATTAAATTAAAGTACTGTACTGCACTGTACTGTACTCACACAAAAACAAAAGTCCTTAAATATCTACATAGCACAACTCAAGTCAACATTGTCACTATGAGCCTATGCAAACTGTACAGGCCTAATGTTAACTTAACGTACAGAGCTATAGGTATTATAGTTTTCCTTCATCATCATCATATATGCATCATTATTTCTTTCATTAAAGTACATTAAAAAACATTCCACTCCAATTCCCCTCTGTTTTCTACACGCTGACGGAACAGATCAGTGTTATTAAGTTGATATGATGTGATATCACAGCTTGCTTCACTTCCTTTCCAGCCTTATACCATAACCATATAATAACCATATTATAGCATTGCATAGCATATCATATCATATTTATAAGTTATAAGGATAAGTTGTTATGAATTTAGCTTCACATTCAAGTCAAGTCAAGGATACTTTTTTGTGGATGCTGTTTGGAAGGATACAATAGAACAGAAAGGCAAGAGAGGTATATTATTTACTTAACTATACCTACTACTACTACGACGCATTAATTCTACGTATTTTCGACTACTTTAATTACATCTCATTTAATGTTTGTTTGCAGTGTAATTGTTATGTAGTGTAATGCAAGAAGCAGCGCAGTTAGTCCAAACCAATCTAAGCTAATGTAGACCAGTTACTTTAATACGATATAGTATCACATAACGACGCAATCGCACAATGCTGGAATGGTTTAGAAAATCATTATAAGATTTTGTCTAGCTTATAATAGTTTGTGTGTGTGTGTGTATTGTATATAGAGCGATACTTCCTATTGATACATACTTTTTAATTGTTGTGTTGAATGTGGCTGAATTTGTTTTCGGTTGAACCAATTCACCTCCGTATGTGATTGCATAAAAATTGCATATCACAACTTGCAGCGAAAGGACAATCAACTTGCTCTAACTTCTATACATTGTCAACGATCTTGAAGTTTCTCACTTGACTTTGAGTTTGCATTTGGAGTTGACTTTGAGATTTGATTAGAAGTGGTGTTATTACATATATAAGCGAGGCATTGAAAGTTGAATGTCTAATCTGTAGTAGTCGGTTCATCAGGGTCAATTTTTAATGCCACAATGTTTTGATTGGATTTGGGTCTGTTTCCTTTCTTAGAAATTAGTTTGGTGGTCAGTGTTGATAGACTGGTGGATTGTTGAAGATTAAAGAGCAATGTCAGGACAACCACTGTTCTTTATTACAATAGCCAAAAATTCAGAAGAGTAAAGAAATCAAATAATAAGCAAACTGAAGTCACTCTATAAGACTGAGGCTTATAGATTGCATTTGTGTGCTTGGTTTGAACACCGATCTAGTTTTTTATTTGTTGTGATATGATCCTGAGCAAATTTTAAGATCCTTTTTATCTATTATTGTTTAATATTTGTTTTTATTAATAGTCGAGGCTCGAATGAGTGAGAAATTTTCTCAAGTGTAGTAGTAGTGAAGTGAGTTGAAATGAGACTGTAATTGCAGTGCACGTGTGAAATCTGGATGAGACTCCGCCACTTGGTGAAGAACTATAAGAAGCTTATATGTGTTTTTATGTATACTGAGAGAACAGTGTGAGAAGGAATGTTAAGTTTAAATTCACTGGAGTTGCTTCTCCGAACAAGAAAAAAGTTGAGTGTTATATTTACATGGTGAATACAGAAAGTCATATTTGAAATCACCTCAGTATCAAAGTATTAATTCACTTGGGTGCAACCAAGGTTTAACATTGACTTAATTTGTATATGTGGAAGTGAAAAATAGGATTTCAAAATGAATAGTAACAATCCCGAAGCTCCACCAACACAACCTTATAAAGACAAAAGCACTAGTTGCACTCCTAGCTGTACAGCTTTATTCACCCTTAACGAAAAAGACAAAGCTGTTTCTCAATCTTATTTACTTAGTGACCAAGATGGAGAATTTATTGAGCAGAAATATATTCATCAAGGAATTGCTCCGAGTATTCCCCTTCCTTCTAAAAGAAATCAAAGAAGCCTTTTCTCATTGAAAAACATTTGCTCATTTAGCCAAGTTCTTGTGCTCAACTTATTACTATTGGTATCTTCCATAATTTGGATCCCTGGTGGAATTCTATTCATTATTTTGCCAAGGATTTTAGTGTCTATTTACACTTTTTGCCGGTACAGAGGAAAAGTGAGACTGCTATCAGGTCCAGCAGCTTTTTGGAGTGGGGGTGATGATTTTTATGCTTTCTTACATGTTATTCAAGGAAACTGTGACATTGACAAGATCCGCTGTCTCTTTGACAATGTAGTGAATAAGAGAACTGAAGGAGGTCAACTAGTTTATGAAAGGTTAACGCAAAGGATCAGTAAACGATGTGGATACTTTTGTTCCGAGGCTATGGAAAAATTTGATATGAAGGAACACATTAAGTTCTTTAGTCAAAAAAGTCTCAATTTTCCTATCAAGCAAGAAGAAATTGTTTCAGAGCTGGAGCGTAGTTTCAACAATCCTTTGCCCAATGATAAGCCCCAATGGGAAGTTCTCGTTGTGCCCAGATTTGTGTATAGAAAAAATGAGTCAGTACATACACCTAGTTCAGGCAGAGTTGAAACTAATGAAAACAATAATGATAATTACTACGCTCTGCTCTTTCGTATTCACAGTTCAACTCTAGATAAAATTAGTGCCTTTAATTTATTCCAAAATGACCTTGCTGATAATCCTGCAAAATTAAGCTTCGACCCAAATAATCCACCGCAGAGTCAAATCCGAGTTTATTCCTCTGGATTGATTCAATGGTTTAAAATTATTGTTGCTGTTGTCCTATGGGCTCCAGCCTGGTGGCTTAAGAATGCATTGAGATTGGTGAAAAACCCCTTAAAAACTGTTAAAGAAACGGAAGTAACGGCATCAACACCTAGGCAAAATTCTGCTAGTAGCTCTGCAAAAGTTCTTGAGTGGTCTAGACAAATAAATATCAAGGCCTTGAATGATATTAAAAGAAAAACTCAAACATCAGTTAATTCCATTTTGATGTCTTGTATTGCAACTTGCTTTAGAAGTCTTGTCTCTGGCCAAAATCTTCCGGTGCCGAATGAACTTCATGCTTCACACTGGCTAGCAATATCACCATGTCCCAATTGCAAAAGTTCAGCTAATAAGCCTACTTGTATTGTTTCAACGTTGTATACGAATTTGGATTTACCCGTTCGAAGATTGCATGCAGCATTTTATTCATCTAAACAATCTACATTATCCACTGCAGAGGCTTTGGGTAACTACTTGTTCATTTGCATTGCGGGAATTTTACCAGCTTATGCTGTTACGGCTATCTACAGAAATTTCCATAATGTTAATGTCCTTGTGGAGAATCTTCCCGGTCCAGTTGAAGCTTATAGAATTTTTGGGGGTGATGTCATTACAGATATTTATGGATGGTCATCAACCAAAGGAACAAATGCTGGTGAGTAATTAATATCGGTAGTTAAAAGCCGATTGTATCATTTCGAGAAATTGTCTTTGATTATATAAAATGAAAGAGTTTATCACGATACTGTATATGTATTAATTTTATTTAATTGATGGCTTAGGTGTTGCAATAACTATGGTAAGTTACAATGGACGACTTCGTGTCAACATGATTGGGGATACATCTTTCTTCCAATGCCCGAGTCATGTTTCAACTCTGACACGGGAGTTTGAAGAGGAACTCCTGAAACTTGCAGAATTGTGTGATATTTATAGAAAAGAAATATTTCAAACACAGCAGTTATCTCAAGAAGTTCATGCTGGAAATCCTAGTACCTAAGTTAGTTAGAGAAGTATAATATTTTATTTTGTGACGTACATTTAATTTTTAAATAACCACTACAAATTTGGTACGCTTGTTTTAAAATACTCTTATTAAGTATAGCAAATGCAATCTGAAAAATAAATTTCAACGTAATGTAAAGATCCAAATAGAATACTAAACTAAACTTAATATACTAAATATACTAAACTTAAAATAGAAATCAGCTATAAGTATTTACAGCCAATATAAATAAATGACGATGCAAACTATTACAATGCTGCTGCTGAAATGTACTTTAGAGCGAAGCAACCGCAGATATAGTGCAGCATAGAAAGCTGAAATCCTGTCATAATAATTACAAATTTTATACAGTTTTTGAGATAACATTCAAATGCGTTTTACAGTTGAAGTAATTCAAATTCAGAGTTTGTTTTCACCTTGAGAAAAATCGTTTTATTAACGAGTTTTGCCATTAACTAACTTCAAAGCAACCTATGGGTGAAATAGAAGCTTAAGGCCTGATGCTGAAATCGGCGTCAGAATTCTGCATTTATCAACATTCCAAAATTATCTGAAACCTCCATCACCAACCTACTGACTTAATTTTAAGTGGTCACTTTTTACCTCTTTTCCATCCTTGGCTTCTATATCTTTTCAATCATATTTGGGTGAAATTCTTAATTTTGCTATGTACCAGGAAATGCCTTAAACCACGAAATAAAGAGTTACACAAACACACACACATATACATCCATACATATATATATATCCAAACCAAACCTTCATCAAAAGTTCGGTCAGTCAGTCATCAGTCAGACAAGAAAGCCAAAGAGGCACAGCAGACACTGGCCTGGCACCGACACTTAGTCTTAGTGTTAGTCCTAACAAGTTCACCCAACTGAACTAACAAGCACATTTATACCCCTTTAGCAATACCTTAATGCATTGACTTATATCTAATAGTTTAGTACAATTGAAAAGAGTAAAATAAGCAGCAGCAGCAGCAACAAAACAACAGCAGCACAATTATCGGAATGATAGGTCAAGTGAAAGAAGCTAACCCCAAATTGCACACAAAGGGTTACACTACCCTCCAATTTTCTAAGCACGAAATGACATCAATAACAAAGCATTTCATTAAGAAAATAATAGAGGTATATTTTCCAATGCCTTATTGTCTTGCCTTGCTTTAGCTTCACTATATAAGCTAAATCTTATCTCCTCACCAACATCAACCATTAGCCAGTCTGTCAAATTCAAACCATACCAAAGGCAAAGGCAAGGCAAAGTCAAATTGAAAACCAAGTCAAGTAAAGTCAGTCAATAATTCTATTCCTACTTACTCATATCATTACTATTACCCATAACACAAAATACAGAATACTACTCCAACTCACCTCACCTCACCACAAGGTAAATATCAAATAAAGGCAAAAATAAAATAAAGGTAAAGGTGGATACAGAACAGAGCAAGTTTGATCATCACATCCATTCCACATAACTCTTTCTCTCTGTATTCAATTCCATTGAAACTAAGTCCAGTCTTGGCGGCACGCCACAGCCACACCGTCCACGCCATACTGCTGATATATCTACCTTACTTTCTAGCGTACGGTTTGTATTGCAGACTATGCCGATAGCCGACCAACCGACCAACCTCCACACCTAACCCAATAATACAAGGTACAAAGGTAGGCAAAGCATCACATAAGATTCCTAGTATCACTTTACGCAGAAGAAATCAACGGTACATCAATTCAGCTACATACCAAAGCGAAGCAAACCATATCATAATGCAGCTTCTGCCTAAGTCAGTATATTATACGTAAAGTGAACTTAAGCCAAGTCAAGGCACAAGACAAAGACTCATAATATATATATAAATATATTATATACATATAAATTATATGCAATACGTCTAAAGCTAGGAACAGGAGGTATATAAGGTGAGTAATAATGATAATAATGTTACAATAAAGTGTGGCAAGGTGTTCCTCAGAGAACACAACACAACCGAACAGAACAAAACAAAACAGAGAATGCAGAGCGGCGGACGTCGAACGTCGGACGTGGAGGTACTTCCAATTCTCAACCAATTCCAGTTCATCTCACCTGAGAATTCAAGTCAACTCGAGCCAAAGTTAAGTTAAGTCAAGTCAAGTCGGGTTACTTGATTAGGTTAGCTTAGTTTAACTCTTGATAGCCAAATGAACCCCTAGGTAGACAATATTATCTGTGTATGTTGAAGAGAATACATAAAAGACGTTTAATAACACAGAATGAGTGAGCAGATGAGCAACCAATTTACTGATGCACTTAATATAATATAAAGAAGCTCCATGCATTGCTCTGTATTTTAATGCTTCTAGTTCTACCTCTACTTCTATACATAATGTAGGAATAGATTGATGAGTATATCCATTAGGGAGAGGTATACCTATACACAGCTGTAGATGTACAGCGCAGCTAGTGATATAAGAGTAGAAGTGGATTGGATTGGATTGGATTGGATAGGCATTCATTTACTGAGTATGTAGTATGGAATTGAATTGGAGTGGAGTGGATTGGAGTGTGGCAACCGGGTTAGTAAAGACCAAGAACTAGAAGAACAAGAAGAGGGAAGAAGAGAGAGAGAGAGAGAGATGGATAGGATGATATGGAAAAACAACCCGCGATAAGCCGGAGTCTATCTGTATTATAGTCTACATCACATCAACATCACATCACATCAGCAGCTCGGACCCTACTCTACATCAGCCGTATGTTGCGTAGCTGTTGCTTCTCTTGTCTTCTTGTCTTGTCCTCTTGCGAAAAAGCACCTGTCCCGTCACTTTACTTCATTTATTTCCTCCTGAGTCGGTTTCAACAACGTCCTTTCCTCTTCGTCCCTTTGCTCGTAATTTAGAGTTTTGGAGTTGAAAAATTACATTCCAATTTATGATGTAGGATAGAATATTTTGTTGAATTCAAATGATGTCGCAATGACCTCTTCCATTTGCTATATTTTTGTTTGACTAATATACAAATGCTGCAAAGCAAAAACACATTTGCTAAACTATCATTCCATTTTATTTTTCAGTGGTTTTGCATTATATTGTATGATTCAAAAGCAGATAGTAATTTAATTTAGACTACCATTCACTAATACATAAACAGAAGGCTTGGGATTGTTGTACTTTGAACTAACACTGTGACTGTACTTCGATAAAACCAATAACCATTTCAAATTCTTTATAAACTATATGCTCTAATTTTATCGCGTATTATAAATACACATATATTCACAATCATTTTTTTCAATGAATTACGCTACTCTCAACTACTGCACGAGCGGAAGTGAGTTTCATGAATATAAGATTACCCAGCATAAACTAACATATCCCTACGCAACAACGTACCTACGTAATCAAGTGAAGTAAACTCAAGTCAAGTCAAGACAAGTCCCTCCTCACTTTTGCTATAGCTCTTTGCCTGTTTGGTATAATATTGCTTTCCTTAGCATCTAATCTACAACATTGTATTCTATGTCTTAGTATTAAGAAAAGCAAAACACAAAGTGCAACATAAGGCATCCAGGGAAATAAACAAAAAGTGTTTTCCCCAATCTAATCTGATCCATTTCAAGTCTAGCCAAAGCCAAACTCAAAGCTTATTCTAAAGCCAAAGCTAAAGCCAAGCCATGGAAGCTAAAGCCAAGTCAATCCACGTCCTAATCCAGTCAAATTGACTACATACTTTTTAGTACACACGCAGCTTACACCACTCCAGCCAACACCACGCACAATCTACCTACTTTTTCAGTATCCGCATAGATACCAAACTACATTCAAAATTATCATGGGAAACTAAAGGTAACTGTGGCTGAAAACTGAGAGCAATGCCCTGCAAAGTAAACGAAACTAACTAACTCACCGCACTCAACACTCTGCACAAAAACTAATTCAAGTAAGAACAAGGAATAAGGATAGATATAATACCCTTTTATAACCAAACCCTTCATGTTCACTTCATTTCATCTCTACCGCATGTCAAGCCAAGCCGAATCAAACCAAACCAAAAGAATACAAAAGCAAAAGACAACGGAAAGTTTCAACCCAAAAATCCGGCTGATTCATTTCTAATAATCTGTTGAGTAAGCTCAATTTAAGGGACTCTCCTCATTGTATTAAGTGCGATAAACCTGTCTTTAAATGGAGCTTTGCCTTAATAACTGAATGACCTAAACCTTTTAAGCCTTTTCTAAACTTCTTAAGCTAAACTCCCTTGGATGATCATCGTATCCACTCCACTGAGGTCTTTGTAGACAATGCCATGCTATTGGAAACTAAGCCAGATAATACTAAATCTGGAGTAGCTTGAAAGGAGGATAATACAATATAAATCCTCTGAACAAGAAGAACAATGCATAGGAATTGAAATGAAATGGAATGAAATGAAATGATCCGTATAATTGCTTATGTAGCACATTCAACATTGTATTTTGGGTAAGGTAAGGGAGCAGGCGGGCGGGCAGTTCGGGAAAGAAAACTTACCTGGTGGCATGGCATCAGATCTACATCACCTTGCATGACACGGCCTTATGGCTTCTTTTCTGTACCTTTGCTTTTGCCTTTATTCCTTTGCCTTAAATTGCTTGTACAGATGACTGCTGCATGTACAAATACATTTGGCTGTCGTTAACTGTTTAATTCAGCCTTAAGCTACGCCGTTACCCTGAGAGTAAAGTGAAGCATTTGGAATAGGGTGCTTAGGGACGATTAAGCCAAATGAGATGAGATCAAAGAAGATCGAGGAAGCTAGTAGCTACTAATAGTGAGAAATACAGGAGGGAGACATGAGAAAATGGAAGAGAATTAAGTCCATGAGTGAAATTCCGATCTTAACTGGAGGCGATTAAGGAACTCCATAAACAAATACCTTATTAAAAAGCACGGCTGGATTGCATTGGAATGAAAATGAGGATGAGGATGAGAAGGAAATTGAAAATGAAAATGAACCAAGAGAGAGAGAGAGAGTGAGAAGGTAAGAGATCAGATCAGGTCAGTATGTGTGTAATTTTCATTCAGTTCAGGATGCAGGTAATCGTAAGAGTTCATCATAAGGAAAGGATATTCTATGCTATACTATTCTATGGTATTATATATTATGTATAGTGTAGGTATTGAGCTCGTTATTCAACTCTTGCCTTGATTTTATGAGCTGCTCAAATGGCTATAAGTGAGTGAGAGAATCTCGACCAATTTCAAGTTTAATTTACGTATAATTTCTCCGTAAAATGTGAGAGATTTAACAACTGCATTTTTATGTGCCAGCTCACCCGCATTGCATCAATTTTCAACTTGTTCTCAAATTTTCTCCTTGAGGAATTGTATTTTTATGGATTTTAATGAACTTGATCCCTCACAAGATAGCCTAGCATAGTGTAGTGAAGTGAGTGAGTGAGTGAGTGAGTGAGGTGCAGCTCATCATCTCATCTTAAAATCTTCTCATTTTATCACTCTCTCGGTAAGTAGCTAACTAAATAATGAATCCATATAGGTAGGTACCTATAATAATACCCAGTAGAGTCCAATGATACAAGTACAGCACCTACAATAGTATGGTATAGGTACGTATAAAAAGTATAAAATGAAATGAACTGAACTAAACTGGAGTGAAGTAAATTGAAGGGAAATAGATTCTGATCACATCTACGGCATCAGAATCAACATCAAGTCAAGTCAAGTCAAGTGAACTGTAGTGAAGGAAAGTAAAGAGGTAACCTGTTGTATAGTCTTTCGCTGCATGCCTATTGCTATATGCTGCTTTTACCTGTACTATTTTGGTGTGTTTTTCTGTTACTACTATACTAGGATCTATTTCTATTTCTTCTCTTTCTTCTTTTTTAGGTTTCTTATCAGTGAACATGAATTTTTTGCTGATTGTCGAGACTTGCTTTGAGTTAGATGGAAGTAAAAGTGCTTTCTTGATGAAAGGTTGAAGGTTGACTTCGGCTTGACTGACTGACTGAAAGAACGAACTGCATCGATCTCCCTTCCTCTAACTTCAAATAAGATAATAAAATACATGAAAATAATGAGATCCACTCTGAATGCATCATATTATAAAACACGTTCACTTTTATGTGTACTATATACTCTCTGCATCTACCTATAAACCTACTGCTATATATATATACATAAAGAATACAACGACATATAATACAACTAGTTCAAGTCACTACAACTATTATATATTGCCGTTTAGTTCGTTTTCGTCTACTACTTCAGCTTACAAGGGAACGTTTTGACATGTTACCTGGCTTTTAGAACGAGATAACCATTTTCTGACTAAATCGAGTACGCTGATTCCGAATATGTTCAAACT
>JAAXYV010000716.1:0-11240 GCA_036851875.1 Novacerus sp. FZ-2019
TTAGGAATGGGAATTTGTCGAGTTGAGTGTAGCTTTGCTGAGTTGAATGTAGGTTCTAGCTTACTTGAGCGCAGTAGACTTGAAGCCTTGCCTTGCCTTGCCTTGTCTCCGTCTAGGAGACTAATTAATATTGGTGGTGATGCTTTGCCCTTATTTTCTGTCCATTTCCTTGATTAGCTCAGCACAGCATTACTGCAATAGGAAACTACTATGGGTACGAAAGCTAGTCATATAGGGATAGGCTAGTCCATCTAGTGTTCTCTGCCTCATCATCACTAGTGCTACTACTACTATGCTAGCATCACCAGTATTCTATGGCCTACTCTTCCTAGCCTTGCCATAGTTTAACTTAACTTAGGTCTGGTCTGGGTTTGCCCTTGCTTTACCTATTGTATGAGATGAGATGAGATGAGACGATCGTATCAACATCAAGTATGTAATACGGATATATTAAGCCTAGTTCGTTAGGGGATCCCCATTTTTCTGTTTCTCTTTTCTGTATCTGCTGAGCTGTCTAGTAGCTTGCTAGCCTAGCAATGTCTGTGTATGAAGCGAGGACTGGGTGAAATTAGATTATTGGCGATTCGATTTACTGACACTGATGTGATGGCACTACTACTACTACTACGTTAGTCTTGGAAGAGTGAATAAAAGCTACTAAGATAAAGTGATCTTGATGTGATGCGAGACAATAGAATGCAATGCACTGTGAAACTATGGGATACGTGTCAGATCAATTAGCACATTAAATTTAGATTTAAAGCTTGAATTCGTAAAGTACACAATAATGCACGGTTGAAATGTGTAAAGTACCTTTAAGAGGAATAGGAAACTAGTTACTTACCGTTGTGCTGGTGATTGGGTTATTGAGTTGAAGTGAGAAAGAGAGAGAGAGAGAGAGAAATACATGAAGAAACTCCTTCTGGTTTTTGCACATAGAGCCGTTTTTGGAAAATAAATGTTATAGTGTGGTTATTAAGGATGTTGTAGGATTGAGGGTTTTGAGTGTATATAGCTATAGAAAATAAATAGGTTTGAATGTGATCTGCATTTTGAAAAGCTGTTGTAGGACTCCTTATTTATTTTATGATTGCTATTGAAATGAATCTGAGCTTAGTTGTTGTGTAGCTGAGTGAGTTGAGTTGAGTTGAGTTGAGCTGAATGCGAGGGTGGAAAGCCGGTCAAGTTTGGAACGTAGTAATGTAGTCTCTCTCTCTCTCTTCTCTTCTCTTCTATACTTTATTATTTTATAGGATGCTACATTACGTTACGGCCGGCATGTTTAAAGCTTTAAAATTTAACTCGTATATTTATTATATTGTGTTGCTTGGTGCTGCATGTATTACAATAGAGTACACAAACTGAATTCTGAATACAGATATGTAGGAGAGAGAAGGTAATGGCGTGGGCATTTATGAATGTGTGTTGTAGTTGTATGTCATGTCGGTCGGGAGAATTTATAGCGGTTTCATGATGGCGGGTCACCTGAGTCAAGGTAACTATGTCCTATTCCCTACCTCTACGTATCTACCTATGTGTGCATCCATAGAGTTGAATGGCGTTAGATGCTAGAGTATTGAAGTCAGGGGGACGATGTATGCAAAGCAGGTTGAATGTGGTTTGGTTTGGTTTGGTTAAGTTAGGTTGACATCTACGAAGTTTTAAAGAACGAGCTAAAAGAAACTACACAAAAAAGGAGACTTGTGTTGTTGAGTATAATATAGGCATTTACTTAGCTATGTACTTTTGCGTACTTGTTGGTTTTTAAAGGATAAAGAGTAGAATCATAATAAACGTAGGCTATTATTCTTATTATTATTGTGTTGTATCACACAATTCTTTTTGAACTGTAGTGTACTTGCGGTTTGTAGTTTGTTTGTAATGGGATGTAACTGGCTGACTGAGTTTCAGTTCTTTTTCGTTGTACTATCGAGTTTAGGTTTATACCTAGTTCATTAGTGTGGTTCAGTGCAGTGTGTAGTAGTAGTGGACTGTGGAAGGAGAGTTAGCTAGAACCGGAATGGAGCTGCATTTCTTAGTATAGAGAGGAATGTTAAAGTACTAAATGTTAATACGTAGTTTAGGATTTTTTGCCGGGGTTCATATGATATTTTACTCGATGTTTTACGAGGTGGTTGATAGGTTTTTTTTGGGGTCATGGTTCCATTTTCGGATTCAAATTTCAAATATTATTTTGCGAGGAGTAATATATTATGGGAAAGTGTAATATACCTTTGGTATGAGTATTTTGGGATGGAGAATATTATAATACAAGTTGTAGGTGTAGTGTATGTATTGTGAGTGATGGAGCGGGAATAGAAATTTGTGAAGGGTCATTGCGAGCTTGTGGGCGGGTGTGAGTGAGTACTGTACATGCAACTGAAAGCTTGAAAGTAGTAGAGTGAGGGAGCCTTTCGTTCATGTTTAGTAGTAGTAGCAGTAGTATGGATGGCCAAGTGGTTGTTGTGTTGTATTTTATTTTCACACTTTAAGGGACGTGAAGATATTATGAGAAAGCTAGCGGACATAGCATAAGTTCAGTGTGTATAAAAGAAAAGAGAAGATCGTAAAATGAAGCATGGCCACCACCACACAGCCCTTTTCTCGATGCATTGGATGCATTGCTTTAGTGTGTGTGTGTGGAGGTAGAAAAGTCCTCATTGCATACTATAGAATTGGAGTAGGTATAGGAATAGAGCATTGGTATTTTACAGAGGATATAATATTATGGCTAGCTAAGAAATTAACCATGTATATATATAATGTATATGTATGTGTGTGTGTGTGATACCTTTCATTACCTTACCTTACCTTACCTGTAGGGAAGGGCTGAGGAATTCCACCTTGGTAGGATTTTGGTTGTGCCAGACAGACTGTTGCCTTTCAGTACCTCGAGCTAAAATTATTGTCTACCTGGTCGACTTGCTGTTTGTTGCCTTTATTATAGGTTGCTTTGGTATGGCATGAGGGTATGGTTTGGATTCACTTGACTCTACTTCTCATTCTTCTTCTTGGAGTTGTAGTGTTCATTGTTGACGCAGTTAGTTGTTGAGTTGGTTTGGTTTTGTGCACTTGGTTGTCGTCGTCGTATTCGTCTTCGTTGAGAAAAGCTCAAGAACTTATCTAGTACGTGAGGATGTATTGTAATGGAAGGTTAGCAGTGTTGTAGTGCAGTGTTGTAGAGTAGAGTCAAGACAAACCAAAGCTCAATCAATTAAAATTATGTGGAAAACAAAGCAGTGGAAGTCGAACAAGTTGTGAATTAAGACTCAAGAAAAATTAAATGAAAGGCTTGAGACTTGACTGGATTTGACTTGAGTTGACTTGTGTGATCTTTAAAGACCTGAGTTGAGTTGATCTGAGCTCCTTGTTTTTTTTTCTTTGCCTATGAGCAGTACTACTACTACTACACTACTGCTACTCAGTGTATTAAGAAGAAGTATGATTGAAATGAACTGTTGTAGACTGTAGAGAGAATAAGAATTGACCAAACCTTTGAGGCGCAGCCCAAGTGAACTAAAGAGTGAACCTAGATTGTTGTTTAGTTATGTATTGTATATGGCTATGACTATGGTAGTAGAAAGAGCAAAACTTCGAAACAAAATCAAATCATAGTGTGTATGTGTGTGAGTCAATAGAATGAGGTAAATTGTGAGCAGTGCAGATATAGTGTACGTAGGTAATATTATAATATAACTGAATGGGTATAATGTAGCAGTACCTAGGTAAGTAATAATATTTGATATTCTATATACTGAAGTAAAGTAAAGTGAAGTGAGAGAACAGGTTGGGTAGGGGATGGCCTGGATATGCAAATGTTCATGCTAATGTAAATGTGAAATGCAAATGTTTCCATGTTCTCGTACAAGTTCACATGAATTAACTAACAGTCAGTCGTCGGTTCATTTCATTTCATTTAGTTGGGTTTGGTTTGGTTTGACTGGGCTTCGTCGTAGTTTCCTGTCGTTTCGTTCATTCAGTAAAATCCCAGCCCAGAAGACAGACAGACAGACAGTGGAGTTGAATACTTTGAACAACTACGAGGTTGGAACTTGCAAAGTTGGTAGGTACTAAGAAAAGGAGAGAGACAGAGACGAAGCGCAATGAAAAACTTTGAACACAGTCTGTTGGGCCCCGTAAAAGAATAATTATTGCTTATTGTTTGTGAATTGACGGCGTTATCAGTTGATAAAGTGGGCTGGTTTTGTGTTTTATGGTTTCGTGTTTGTAAGCAAAATTAAGGAGAGGTGCTAGAGATAAGAAGAGTGAGTGAGTTAAGGAGAGAACGGGTCATCTGGTGCAAAAGAGTTGTGTTCTGTTGTCTCGCGTCTTGTCTTGTTGTCGTAGTCAGATGAGACTTGACTATAGAGAGAAAGAGATTACTATCATCTTAGACTTCGGCCATTAATGTAAGGAGTAGAACTGAATGTGAGTAAGACTAAGAAGACATTGTTTCCATTGTGGTTAATTTTGACGCGGTGTGTGTGTGCTGAAGGAAAATCTGTGTATTGTATTGGAGCCGAGTTTTTTGGGAGTGAGTTAGTGGCGTAGTGCCAAATTTGTCCATTCCCATACTCAATTACCTTAATTCCAGATTAATTTCAACTTCACTTGTGACTGTGACACTACGAAAGTATTGAGAGAACTTGTTGACTTGGAGTTTTAAAAGTAAACCTAGGATGAAGTGAATATTAGAGACTNGTAAACCTAGGATGAAGTGAATATTAGAGACTTGAATCTCAATAGTAAATATTATTCTGTGAGTCAATTCGTTGTAGTTATCATCATCATCATCATCGAGACGTCATTCTCCTCAACACTTATACTGTGTGCATTTGCAGTGCTGCAAGCTAGTGCAAACTGCTCAACTTTGTAGCTTGTACACGAACTGATTATAATATGTATTGATATACTCTCGAGTGGTTTGATGAAACAGACTTGGTAAACAAGGAAGAATCGATACGGGATATGGAACTTTAAACAAGCAAGTAAACGAACTTTGACCCTCTGTGTATGCGGAGTGGATTGAATATATTTTGTTACAAGAAGCAAAGGGGGGAGGATTTGAATATACGTACAGATCAGTGGAAGAGAATCAACAACAACGTATAGAGATATATATTCGCTGTATTTATTTGATAAATTAATACGAATTGGTGAATGAGAAGCTTTTGGAAGTTTTAGAAAGACTTATGTGGTGTCACTAGGTTGGTGGTTTTGTGTTCCTTGGTTTGTTTATTTGTTTGTTGTGTGTGTGTTGGATGTTGGAGGTGAGAAAAAGTTGGTGTGAGTAGTTGTGAGTTGTGACTTGGTCTTCGTGTAGAAGTAGAGTGGAGTTGAGAGAAGAGACGCAGTGTGACATCCGGTGTGCAAAATGAATCAGTGGTCAGGATCTGGAACGTATAATGGACATGGAGGTGGAAGTAGTAGTGGCAGCAGTGGAAGGTGGACGAATTCCAATGGGGTATTAAATGGGATTGGAAATGCTTGCTCCGGAGCTAATGGGAAAAGTACAGGAGTTGGAGTAGGAGCCCAAGGAAAGTGTCAGTTTGGTTTGGGTGAGCCTGCTGCTTCTAATGATGGCCCATTTCGGAATAATTGGCAGCAGCAGCAGCAGCAGCAACAACAACAACAGCATTCCCTTGGTATCTCAGCTCCGGTTATGACGATGCCTGGAAATCCTAACTTGAGTTCTTCGACGGCAACGAATACTACAGGGTTTAGCTCAATGATCCTGTCTTCTTCCTCTTGTTCTAGTTCGACAAATGATCACCATCATCAACACCAACAACAACAGCCGCAACATCATCATCAACACCATCGCCATAATAATCATAATCATCAACGAAAACGACCGTCCAGATCTCATTCTGTAAATTTTACCATATAATCAACACTTAAAGCATAATGTTTGACAGTTTATTTTTCATATTGAAGAAAAGTTCTTTATTTGATTATTATGCTATGAAGAATTCGCCTTATTTTTGGGTTACTTCTTTTTGGTTTTGCTTTTCGTTTTGGGTTCTGATAGGGGATAAATGAAAAAAAGTAAAATTATGGAGGTAACTGAGGAGTGCAGACAAGAGTATAATGATTATTATTGTCGTGCTGAATAATGATTAACTAGGCTGAGTTTGCTGCCCAAAAACTGTAATTTTTGATGAATAGTAATTAAACAGGATTTGTGAAAAGTATTAGAGATCATAGAGCATAGTAGATGAATTGAAATGCAAATATTCTTTTCTATGCTTTCCGAACTTTCGGCGGAGAAATATACTTGAGGTGGAATGGTGAACCAAAGAGAGACTGTTTTTTCCTAGTTTTTGTCTTCATGTAGCATTGATAAAGGTTCTAATCTTAAGCTACAGATAAGTAAATGTAAAAAGATTTTTGAAATTTCTTTACTTATAAATTAAGTAATTTGTACGTGGTATTGGGGTTGGAGTGGAGTAAAAAATGTTGGTTAGAATTTGATACTTTAGTGGCACGTATATAGATAGAGATATGCAAATGAAGCATCGTGAGAAAAAGTATATAGGAATATGATAACTACTAGTGTCTTTAGTATTTCAGCGCGTATATCTGGAAAGGAGAATTAAATCATAATCTGAGGAAAATGAGGCTAAGAATAATAGAGGGAAAATAATGCAAAGATTGATACAGCTGAAAAGAAACGGGTAGAAAAAGGAGGAGAAA
This sequence comes from Novacerus sp. FZ-2019, assembly GCA_036851875.1. Taxonomy (NCBI): domain Eukaryota; kingdom Metazoa; phylum Arthropoda; class Collembola; order Entomobryomorpha; family Tomoceridae; genus Novacerus; species Novacerus sp. FZ-2019. The sequence goes on from JAAXYV010000716.1 coordinate 6,697, forward strand.
AGTTTGGATGTTGAATTGGTAATGAAAGGAACATTAGTTGCGACATTAGCTATTCAAGAAGTCCGATTTGAGATTCAGAAAGAAACTGACTCTGAAGTCAGAATCAGAATGTGACTCAAGCAGGGAGAGAAGCGGGCGGGCGGGGTAGAGAGGAAGAGATGCAGAGTGAGTAACTTGTGCTTGCTCGCTCGTTCGCTTCCAAGTGTCGAGATTGTCTTTTGATGCAGAAAAAGTGGTAAATAATGATGAGTCGGAAACGACGAAACGGTGTGGTGACATACGGAAAGACTCTCCCGCTAACTTCTTTTCGACTCTCTCTTCTCTCCTCTCTATTCTGTTCTCCTCTTGCTTGACTAATGCTAAACTGTGTATGGGAAACTGAAGTAAACTATAGCAGTAAACTGTCTGACCGGATTTTGCTTGGCAAGGCACGGCGTGGACTGGCATTTCGTTTAGTTTAGTTTAGACTTTAGACTAAAACTTAACATTACTACATTACATATTTTACATGTTACGTCGTGTCTCGCCCGATATATGGAATAGTCTAGTTGAGCTTAGTTGAGTTGAGTTGAGTTGAGTTTAGTGGGGCCTTGTCTTGTCTAAAAGTCTTGTTCTACAACTTGCTACAACGACATCCCAGATCTCCTGTTTGTTGGTTTAATGAATTTTTAACTGCTTGCTCCTCGCATTCGCAACGAAGCAAGGCATTCTGTCGAAGAAAGAAGCTAGGATGTACTCTTCATGCTCTGTTATGCTATGCTATTACTCTAAACCTATGATGATATGTAATGCTGGAGGTGGTGGTGCACTGTTTGTGTACGATGGTAGTAACATTATGTATTTTGCCTTCTGCCTGCCTCCCTGCCTACCTTCTCTATCTATCTCTCCAGAGATACAGATATGTAGAGACATTTATGCATATCTATTATATGTGTAAGTTTAAACAGAAAGTTCATGGCTCGATGCATTTATGTTTTGTATGTGTATTTGTACATGTTTGTCATTTCAGTATGGACGAATTTGGCAGTATGTGTGAGTTGGCTGCTCTGCAGTCACTATTAGAATATTTAGGGAAATGTAAGCACTACATTGTGTTTTACGAAGCAAAAAATTATCATGAGAAATATTTATGTATTTGTTTTGTTTGGAAAGCAGAGCTTTTATAGTTTTATTAGCTGGTGATCTGCTCGTTTTCCTTTACTTTACTATACTTCTTCTGGTTTCTTGGTGTCAAATGTTTCTTAAGGGGATGAAGCATAGCATAAGCATAGCTTATTCAATATTTACTACTTTTTAAGCAGTGGGTTGGGTATAGTCATAAATAATATCATTTCTACCACTAGTAATCATTGGATTAGTTGGACAATTGATTCGGAATTGAATTGACCCGCGAGGAATAGGGATATCATCAAAGTTGTTGGAGCAAATTTAATTACGCATTAATAATTAAAATGCTCTATAGTTCTTTGGAGTAAATAATATAGTGTAATCTGTAGTCTGACTCGAGAGAGAGAGAGAGAGAGGAAGTAAATCTATCATTGTGAATTGAGAAATCCAGGGAAATCATGGTAGTTGCTATTGACAGGATGATGATGAAGCAGGTTTCCGGTGAGAGTCATTGCAGGTGGTCAACCCTGTTATTTTGCTTACTTTTAAATTGGATTGACTCTTGCGTTGTCTACTGTAGGGTATGTCGGTAGGAATTTGTAACATGTTAACGTGTTTCTTGGTTGTACTCTGTAGTTCTTTTTGAGTAGGTATATACTTACATATTATATATATATATATCTACACAGTTGGTGGACGAGTGACATTTTAGTTGGATTGCATCGCATACCGTGGTGGGATTTTCGTCTAGATATTGTAGGCGTAAATATTTATTGAAATGTAGGATAGGGTTGGTGGAAGTGAGTGAGTGGTGGTATGTATGTTCTTTCAGTGCTTGGTCACTCGCTCTGTTCTCTGAGTCCTATTCAATTGCCCTTCGGTACTCTGAATGTGTTTTATGTCTTCGAGAGCTTTTGGCTATTTCATGAATTTTTCATTTTGACTCTTGAGGAGGAGATAGAGGTATCATAACGGGTGATTTATTCACCTCAATTCTGACCCTGAGCTGAATATCTAAAGTTGTCGTGTATTTTGAGTTTCCGCTTCAGGTATTCTGTCTAGTATGAAAATTTTATGTCTTTAATTTAATGGTAAGATCTATCAATCATTTCTTTTAGGGTATATTGAATTTTTTTATGTTTCCTAGTAGAGAGCTTCAAAACTTCTTTCTACTCCTTGACTGCACGACTCTGGAAGTGTATTTTTTGAATTTCTTAGATTGAGAGTACTTTAAGGGTGTTCTGAGTTTTGGGCAAGAAAGGACAGAGGTTGAATTTGAACATTTCTATGTATATATGTAGAGTGGATCTGCCTGCAGTGTATATTGGATAAGACTACGTTAGTGTTGGCTACTACTAGTAGTAGTAGTAGTAGTACTACTACTACAACCACTACTGCTTCCGCTGTACACTGAGATTGCGGGGCAGAATGAATGGATACTGTAGCTTAGATGAAGTATGGAAAGAGGTAGGATAGTTGTAGTAGAATAGTGTTGTAGAAGACATACGGAGTAAGCAGAGCAGAACAGAACCTATGTCTGTTCTCTGACTTTGGTTTGGTTTTAGTTTTGGTTTCGAGATTCGAATTGGAATCCGAAATTCTAGTAGGAAGAAGGAGAGAAGTGCTCTGGATATGATATAACACTGAGTTTTGGCTCTATATAACAACTACGGGAGGCAGGGAAAAAGATAACAAAGTACTTACTCGGGATGGGATGAGGAGTAATATGAGGGTAGGGTTGCTGGCGAAGCATGGAGTGTTGGTAGCATATGTGCCGAATGGCCCAACCTTCCTTCCAATTGCACTGCTTTTACGTTGACTCTAAGTAGTAGAACATTTCCAAAACGAAAGGAAAGTTCAAGTTGTGGATCTTCCTTGTCTTCCTCCTAAAGAACTAGAGCTAGAGGAGGAAGACAAAGAAGAACTTTCTGAAAGTCTAGATACTATCTCTCTGTAGGTATTCAACTCCTGTATTTTCTGGCTTCGTCTACTTCTTTAAGAAGGCCATCCTCCTATGTATATGAAGAATAGAAGGGGTCACATAATCCGGGAGGAAATAAATTGGGTGGTAAAAAAAATTCGGGAAAAAGCGGTCTGAAAAAAGGACAGATTTTCCGAATCGACTTCGTGATCGTGATCGAGATCAGCATCGTCAGGCACCCAGGAAGAGGCTCCTTGACTTGCCATACATACAGTTTTAGTTCTCGATGGCTTTAGTTTAGTTTACTTTCTCACTTGCTCTTGATCTCCTCTCTTTAACTCTTGACTCAACAATTTTACCCGGTTTGGCCCTCACGAGAAGATACGTTGCCTAAAGATATCATGTTTTGTGCATACAATCCCGCCTTTTACAGCGGATTTTTTGGGAGATACCCCCTTGTTGTAAGAAATCTCTTATTTTATGGTCTTAATCTCTACTGTATACTACTATGTGTATATTCTGAGTAGTTTGTAAGTTTTGTATTGTTCACTTTCAGCCTGGGGACTGGCTACTCACTCAGTGTGTTTGGTCAGTCTGTGGTTTCATTCCCAAGATTGAATTCAATTCGTTTGGTTGGCATTGTGATTCAGCCTCTGATTGTCATTATTGCCACCTGGTTGGGGGTGATTTTGATTTACATCGTCATTCATATGCAGCTCGCATTTCGTCGACCGTACAAAGTAGTACAAATGAATTGAACGAAGCTGCCTGCTTGATTTGATTCTGTTGGGCTCTTGAATTTCTACGCGTGCCTATCCAGCTACTCACACTCACACCTCTCTATCTATACTATATGCCATATCATCATACTCTATATTATAGATAAATATAGATTCTAGGCTCCTGGTCTGATTTAATAATGTTATATTATCTTGCATTATTACTAGAGATTGTATAATATTAGGAGGATGAATTAGAATTAGAATATTTGGACGTGTATACATACATACTATATTGCCTTAGATTTTGTGTCGACTGATGAAATTCTAAATATGGTCTCCTTTTGATATTCTGTTACAGTTTGGTGCTGAAGAGTTTCCCCAGGATTCACCACGCTATGCGTCACCCAAAGGTTCCGGACTCTACCCTGAGTCTTCCTATTTCATGGGTGAGTCTCTACTCTCCTCTCGTTATTAATTTGTCCATCCATGAATTTCCCTCGTGTTTGTGTGTGTGTGTGTTCAGGTAAACTCGTTACTTTGGAGTTTATTTCAGTGATTCCTGCGTAGATTTACTCCTTCGAATGTGGCACATTTAATTTGCAACAGCTGCTGCAATTGTTGTGGATTGTTTATAAAAATAGATACAGTGATTTTAAAACAAGTTGACAATATTGAATAAACGATAGGTACAACCAATTAATGTCAAACTAATGAATGAATAGAGTGATGTTAGTATTGCCGTTAGATAATGTCCACACTTTAAAATTAGGATTATGCAATTACGAAACCTGCAG
>JAAXYV010000717.1:0-11237 GCA_036851875.1 Novacerus sp. FZ-2019
CGGGTTGTGTGTGTGGTGTGTGATTTTGGCTATAGATTCAACTTTCAACATTCTATACGTACATTTTACAGTACATATCCTAGATTTTTGGACTTTAAGTCTGAGGATGGTGGTTTGGTTTGGTTTGGTTTGGCATGGCAGTATGATCTATGAAGTGGACTGCATGGCAGGGTCAACAATTAATTCGTCGGTATCTTGGAGAGCCAGGCGTTGGATGTTGAATGTGACTTCCTCGTAGAGTATAGTTTCATATGGCATATAGCAATGCAATGCAGTGCCTTCGTGGACAATGAGTGGATGATGGTGTGTTGTGTGTGAGTGTAGAACAGAGCATTACTCAGCAATGCATGATGACTTTAATCCTCTTATATGCTCTTGACAGACTTGCCTTATTGCGATGCGACCAAGCCAGAGCAGAGCAAACCATGACGGTGACGTTACCGCGCGTTGCTATATTATATTATGCTCATGCTTTTGCTTTACTATGACTGTTATATTATGTTATGTTATGTTATGGGCTAGATGAGATGGGACAAGGCTCAAGTTATTTATCACGTTGTGCACAGTGTAGTATAAAACACCCGGAATGTGATCTGCACAAAAGTCACTTTATTTTTTGTCACCCACTCACTCCTTGCTATGTCTGTTGCAAACAGTCTCAGAGGACGCAAGCAACTCTAGTCTCTAAAATCTAAACTCTAAACTCAACTCTAATTGCTCAGGCGTGTATGCATTTCTCGCATGACCAACTCAAGCTTAAGCTAAACTTTTTGCTTATTGCAGTGCATAATATAGCATAGTCAAGTATGGTTTGGTGTCTGTCTGTATTGCATTGAATATACCATAATTTATCCTTGCGGTTGAAACTTCTATAATAGTGTGAGTATAGCGTTGGACCCATATAGCCAGAAATCAGAATAAGCTGGGCCTACAACAAGAGGTAGAATAAAGTAGTTATTTCTCTGTACTTGCGAATTGAGGCTCAACGAATACTTTCTACTTCTTGTTATAGGCACAGCTGCTGCTGAGTATAATATAGGTCCAACGCTATACTCACAGTATTATGGAAGTTTAAATAGCAAAGATAAATGATCTATACTGTCAACTGTGGAGAAATTTTATTCCTCCATGGTTTGTTGGAAGTCTTTTTAAACTGACTTGACTTGACTTGACTTGGCTTCACTGATTGAGATGAGGATGAGACTAAAAGAGAGTTGAGTTGAGAGTCTTTGGCATTACAGCATTATTGCAATGGGTGCTGTATAATAATAATGCTTCATGAGTTAAGCTATGTACGCATAATAATATGAATGTGACAGAATATTTATTAGAATGTTGTTCAGTTGTGTTTTGTGTTCAGTTCATTAAGTAATTCCTTGGCTTGAGTTGAGTGAGGTGGCTTATTGCTTTGGTGACATGAGATGGTTCAATGAACGCAGCATTAGTAAATATATTGGAGGTTGTGGGCTGTAGGCATGCAGAACTAGAACCGTAGAACTATTATGAATAACAACGGTCCAGTGGATTAAATCATCAATTGCATAGTACACAGCAGCAGCACAGTGAATTAAATTGGAAATCCAATCATACAATCCAATAGGAAATACAAAAGATGTTTTCGTGTTGCTTTGCTTTGCTGTGTGTTGTTTATTAAATGAAGTATGAGGAATGAAGTATGAAGCAAAATATAATTGAGAGAGAAGAGAGGAATGGCAATGGCAAAGGAAGGCAAAGCAAATGTATGGATTAAGACGAAGGAAGGATAACATAATGACCCACAATAGTTAATCCGGGGATTGGAAATTGAAATCCAATCTATTGGAGTAAGAGAACATGATGGGATAAGGAAGGTGAGCCAAATAAGCCAAAGGCAAAAGCAACGTACAAAGTAACGTAAGAAAGGAGTAATAATAAGGAATCAGGACAGAACTGGATTGCATTTATACTGGAGGAAAGGAATATTATTTGTGTATAGCCAGGAGAGAGAGAATGAAGCAAGAATTACTATTAGGTACTGTATTACTATTCGGCGGCCCTGGAATGGAATGGAAAGGAAAGGATTACTAAAGGCTAAAGGCTCTTGCGCTCATGTTCTGTAAGAATTTTGTCTTGTGTATTGAGTCTTGCTTGACTATGTAATGTAATGTAATGTAATGCATTCATTCACTCCAATCCACTGCCAGGCCAGGCCAGGAGTGTATTATTATATTATAACAGAGTATATTGTAATGTGTTTATGTTTTATTGTATTGTTGTTATTCCTTCGTCATTCTCCCTCCTGTTTGTTCAATTTGTACATTACCTACTCTGTGTATATAAGAAATACAGACTGACTGAGAGAGTGATGATAGACAGCCATCATGGCATGTGATTTACTTTTCGTTACTTGGCTTTGCTACATTTCATTTTATTTTACTCATTCTTACTTTATCTTAAATTCCATATGGTAGATAGAGAAGCTGAGTTTAGTGAGAGGAGAATAGGTAATATAGTGCTGATGGCGATGTCTAAATGAGATAGAGGCGTGGTGGGTTTGGTTTGTTTTCTTCACTGACTGTGTCGTGTGATGTCATCATGTTTTGTAAATTCATTTTGTTGCTATGTTTTGAGGTTTAGCAAACCCAAAGGGATTTATTTATATTTGTGACAGAGTAAGAATAAGAATGCTTTTACTTGTTTCTCTTACTTATTATGTATATAGATTGTTTAGTATTTTTCGCATGAGGGAGTACAGTACAGTGCAAGTAGAATGGAATGGAGTAAATTTTGAATGGGGGATGCAGTTTTTGTAGAATTGAGAATGTCTTGGAAGAGAGAAGTGGATAGGACAGGACACCCACTGACTTGGTTGATTTATTATAAGTACTTCTCAATGGAATAGAATTGATTCAATGTAAAGACATTGTTTGATGAACGTGAATCTGGTCTGTCGGAACAGAAATGTCAGGCGGAGAGAGTGACAGAAGGAAAAGCACCTGGTCTGGATGGACTGGAGAAATGAGAATGAATTCAGTTAAGCTGGAGGTATATAGGTGCTGCAGTAGATTGGATTGAGTATTGCTGTACCTTTTCTATTTCTTCACTGTTGACTGTGTATATAGATACGGATGGGTATAGGAGGTTGGTTCGGTTTGAGTTTGAGTTGAGTGTCGGTAAAAGAATTAGTTGGGAGGAGAGAGAGAGAGAGAGAGAGAGAAAACGCAGTTGCTGTTTGTTACTGTACTTAGTTTTGCTTTATATCTGTAGAAGGAAAAAGAGAGAGAGAGAGAGAGCAGAAAGAGGAAGAGATCTACTTTTCATGGGTAGCTTGGCTTGGTTGGATAAGCTTATCCTAGAGGCTTGACTTGGTTTTGGCTTAGTTGCCTGGTGCTTTACTTGGCCATTATCATCTTGTTTGTTATCGACCATGTTTGAAGTGAAGAACAAAAGAGAGTAGTGCGGAGGAGGATTTGTCATTTCATTTGTCAATCCATTCTTTTTGAGGCCGAAACATGGAAACTGAGTTAGGGAAAGAAGACGAGGAGATGGTATATATATGTAGTATGTATATGTGTTGAACCTTCTAGACGGTCTTGGGCTGTTCATCTGATGCTGCCGTTTTAGGGATGTTCCTCGTATCTAATGGAGCAAATACGCTGCCAACACGTTCCACTGATCTCGTTCTCCTGATAATAAATAATGCGAGGACGAGAATTATTTTCTGTTTGTTGTGTTATGTTTTGTTCCATTCCACTCCACAGTCTCAGTCAACTCATCTGAGTTTGAGCTTATAGGTTCGTGTAGGACGTAGGAAGGAGATACCTTTGGTCCTAATGGACTGGAACTTGTCTTGTTCCACATACTGCTACTGTTACTACTTAGTAGAACATCACATCAGTAGTCTGTTGAGTTCTACAAATACCAATGCGGCCTTGAGCAGCATTTGTAGTCATAGTCATGACATATTCTTGTTGGCTTGTTGACCACGGCACAGTACAGTGTGTATTGAGTTGTTGGTAAAATTAGCAGAATGGTTTATCTTCACTTTCATCTATTAGTTTTGTCCTAATGATTTTTAATCTTGGGATTAGTTGGATCCTAAGAATTTGTGGTTGGTAGGTAAACAGTTGCATGATTTAGTTGAGATAGAAAAGTGTTTGTTTTAAGGTTTGAGACGTTTAGTCACGTTAGGATAAATCTTTATCTATGAAGCTCTGTTAGTGCCTTTAAGAACCGGCTGGCCGGGATAAGAATATTTTAAGTGATAAATTGGTAGAGGCTACATTACTGTTTAATTTTTATGAATTATAGCATATACAATTTTTGAAGTTTTTAAACAGCTTCTTAATTTTTCGTTGGTTTTACACCTTTTCAGTTAAAATTTTAAAATAGATGCAAACTTGGTAGAAGACTCAGGAAATTGTCAAATATGATAAGAGATACCTTAGGGAAGACATGTGTTTGATCTTACAATGGAATAAAGATTATGAAAAAGATATCTGTGAGTGAGTTATCAGAATATTTTGAGTGTAGGGCCTCGAAGACTTCCCTGTTAGACTCCTCAATACTGCGCTTATAGCTTTATTGTAATAGCTGGAAGAAATGAATGTTGTTTGTTATTTAGCCTTATCATGTAGTATTGTAGTATTTATATGAAACGGTTAAATGAAGGAAAATACTATAATTCTTTCGCTTATGAAATTATTACTGAACAACTGAACTGGAAAAGTCATAATACTACATACAACTTGCTACGTCGTAGGTCATTAAAATAAAGTAATAAGTAATTTAAAGTCAGTACTGCGAGATTTGAAGGATTGGAAATAATGGAATAGGTTCAAAAAAATTGGGCAATAACGAGTTTGCGTTCACTTGCTTTGCTTTGCCTTGACTTGGCTCTAATTGATTTTACTGTATGAGTAGTTGTGTACTATAGAACTAATAATAATAAGAATCTTCAACTTGAAAGAGTTGAGAGTTGAAAGTTGGAACAGTGAGGAAAGACAGAAAAAAGACTCGCAGAGAGGAAGATCACGGGTTTTATAGTAGAGTTCTGCGTAGCATTAAAGTGACAGGTTCAATTTTTATATTTGCATGAGAGATGAGATGGATAGTCGTCATGGATACGAGGTAGTAGAGAGAGAAGGTTGCAATTCCACTAGTACTCTATGTATATGTATATAGACAGACTAGTATAGAGAGAGAGATAGAGCGCAAAGGAAAGGCAGAGCGGTAGAAAGACGGGAAGTGAAGTGAAACGGGAAGTTGAGCTAAAGAGGGACTTGACTGGATGCTGGATGAAGTTGAGGATGGAGATGCGATGGAGAAGGAGGGATGGAGTCAAGTCAAGTCAAGTTGAGTGGAGTCTCCTCCATTGCATACCCTGTCATGTGTATATACATATATACATACATACCTACGTACCTACCCATTTCTATCTTCCTTTGCACACTCCCTCTCACTCTATTCTGATTGCCAATCACAAACTGTAAGCCGCTTATGTTGCCTTTCCTGCTCCTACCCTTCTTCCTCTTGCTCTCTTCATTGAGCCAAGCGAAACTACTCTTTTCCTATTCTGTTGAGCCACGCCACGCCACACAGTCATCATCATAGCATACACAGCAGCAGTACGCAGAGCTGTGCAAACTTTTGGCTTTAACTTTAGCTTTAACTTGACTTGCTCAACTCAATCTCATCCCATATAGTTCAGTCCCACCAATCTATGTAGGTATGCATAGCAGTATAACTTTTTCCTAACTGTTCTACTCTGTTCTCTAACATAGGAGTGAAGCAGAGAAACTCTGTGAACTCCGGGTGTACTTACTTATGCGAAATACTAGACTATGATCTTACTTGAGACTATTGGAGTGGAGACTGTATGTAGATTTTACTAACTTTAAAACTACTGAATTTATATAGGTATGTGTATAGGAGTAAATGTATGGAAAGATTTGATTTTGTAGTTTTTCTAGACGTTTGCTTTAAAAATTGTTTCTTAATTTATTTTGACTTAACTGTTGTTTATTAGTTGGTTATTTTATTTACAGTATTAAAGGATATAATGCCTGAGGGTGGAGAACAAAATACGAAAGACTACTGGTCCCCTGGTCGTAGGTTTTGACTAAGGGAGTTCTCCGGATAGGTATATTTGATAGGATTATAAATATACTATTGGGCAGTTTAATTTAAAAAATTATATTTTATGTTAACTATTTATTTTTATTATAAGGCTTATTAGGGTTATTCCTTAACTTTAGAGTTGATTAAATGTGCGTAAATCAATTTTAAGCACGGCGCAAAATCGAATTTGTGGATTTTGCGCACGCGCTCTTTTTCACTTTTTCTGCTCGAGTAGTGGAATCTGTCCTTAAAACCAAGCATTTGACATTTTGTTCATTGGTTTTTATTCTATATTATAATGCTAATAACGTTACTTTAATTATTATGGGGTCATAAGGGTATTGAATACAGACTACAAAGGTTATATACTCCTCCACTAAAGAATTTCAGGCATATAATGGGACACAAAGATGGGCTACTTATTCGGGTGATTATCTGGAGAAATGGCTTTGAGTAGCGTCAAGTGAACGAATAAGTGAGATGTCGTATGTAGGTTTACCTGCCTGTAGTTGATAGTATGTATGTTACCTTTACTGCCAATCTACAGTACCTTGGAGTAAAACCGTGATAGTGATGATTATCCTGGTGGCTACGCATTCTAAGGTAGAAATCNCTTTACTGCCAATCTACAGTACCTTGGAGTAAAACCGTGATAGTGATGATTATCCTGATTTCTACGCATTCTAAGGTAGAAATCATTATACTACCCCTCAAACCCATGCAAATTCTCCTATTCACTCAATACGAAATTAACCAAGTTAAAATAAGGCCTCAGCTCAGTACTTATGAGAAAGAAAAATTCAGAAATTTGGGGCTTTGTACTTAGGTTATGTGTTTAGTGTTGTTTAAATGGGATGAGAAAGAGAAACCTCGTGACTTAGTTCTTTTTTGAAGATTTAGTTGAGGTTAAGGTTGAGTGAGTGTGAATGAGTCTCACTGCAACTAAACTCAACACATCTATGTTTTGGGCTTAAAACGACTTAGTACTGCAGCGATGCAGATAGGAGTGGAGATGATGATTAAGTTGAAGTTAATGCTGAAACCTGTATGATATACCTATAGCTGAAGTTAAATCTAGCCCAGGAAGGTACTTAGGCTAGATTTACTGGATCGAACAAATATTGGGAGGATACTTTATACTATACTGCGGGAGATGAATGACTGAAGATTTGAATAAATAAATGAAAGAAGCTATAGTTGCTAATCTTCTCTTTCTTTGCATTGTACTTTGCTTGGGCTTACAAATGCGTAAAATAGAATGAATATAGTATAGCCGAGGAAAAAGTACCTACCTATATACATACAGTATATGACGGCTTGACTGGGCTTGGTTTAACTTGACTTGACTTTGCCTTTTTGCTTAGCAGGAGACTTAGGTATTTAGAATCGGGCCGAAGCATTGTTCAAGAGATTGTAATAGGGTAATGTGCATTTCTGAATGGATTCTAGAAGAGTATAGTGAAGTGAGTGAAACCCATGTGTACATACATCATACAACATGCATACATCCAAACTACTAAACTATACATATAGAATATTATACTCAATGGCTTAGATGACAGAGACTTTACGTTTTAGAAGACTGAAAAAGGCCTACTGGACGGGACTGCACTGCACTGCACTGGGAAGAAGGAAGGAAGGAGTAGATGATAAATCCGTGGCATGGCATTATGCTCTGCTATGATCCCTTGCAATGTATGCAACTCTTTCGTTGGCTTTGCCTTCCTTTGCTTTTGCTGTACTTTACTTTGCTTAGCAATCCTTATTCCTTACTGCTTATTGCATTGCGGGTGCCGTAAATCGACTATATGGTTTGTCTTATTAAAATGTATCTTACGCCCAGTGTCTAGCTTTATATCCTCTTATAATGCTCTTTGCTCAAAATAAGCCTCTTCTCTTCTTTTCTCTTCTCTCTCCTCTCTCTCTACTCTTCTATATATAGTTTGATGCCTTTAAACACTCACATCGCATCTCCTTCTCTGTGTCTGTGTGTCCTCGTCTCTTCTCTCTCACTTCGTCCTCACATCACATTGTCGAACGAAGCCTTCACTTCACGTACTACTATACTACTACACTACCCTACTTCTTCTTCTTCTTCTCTCACTTCACTGCCAGGCCATGAGTCTCATGCAATGCCATTCTCACCTTTGACTTCAACAGTCAGTCAGTCAGTCAGTCAGTCTCCTACGTAGGAGACGGGAAGAGTTTATTTTCATTGAACTTTGATTAAAGTCTTGGATTGACTTGGCGTGAATAAATAATTAAATAGAAGAGATAATTTTGGTTGCATTTAACTCATAGACTTTGCTGATCTAAAATGGCAAGAAGGAGACTGAAGTGAAGGAAGTGGTGGTTTTTTGTTGGAATCTTGTGGCTAAATTTTTGAAGGTTTGGGCTTTGATTTTGGTTAGACTCATTCAATTGTGTTGGGGTGCATTGGAGTTGAGTGTTTTGTTGAAAGGAGGAAGGAAAGGAAGAGGGAGTTGGTTTTTGGAAAAGTGATTTACTTTGCAGTTTGAGTGAGTGAGTGAGTGAGTGAGTGTAGTGATGAATTGGGAGGAGTGGAATGGAATGGAGTGGTGAAAGTTTAACTTTCACCCATTTCTCCATCCCCGCAGTCTTATTCAATACAATACAATTTTGTACAATGCAATGCTATGGAATACTTGTGTATTGTGAATGGTATATTATGGTTGGTTACGTCGAGTGGTTTGGTTTGGTTTGGTTTTTATTTGGTTGTATGTTGTACAGAGAGAAAGTTAGTGTCTTGTTTGTATGAATTGAATGTGTTTGTATGTATGTATGAACTTGAGTGCATGAAATTGTTTCTGCAGAAAGTTGTCTGCTCTCAGAATATTGTGTGGAGTCTAGGAGAAATAAATGTATTGTGTTATACCAACTCTCCTCTTGTTGGGCAGACGTTTAAGTATAGGCATGTATTTATTGCCTATGTTACTTTGTATTGTTTTGAGGAAGTTTGGTTGGAGTTGGTTGAATGGTTTAGATTCAGACTTGAAATGAAAGCGAGAGCAAGATGAAAAATGCTGAGTTGAGAAAAGGTCTTGTGAATGTAATGGGGTTGTACTGGGAGTATAATGTAATGTTTAGACGGCCCTATGTTGTATTAGTAGTTCATAGGAGTTGTTGAAGGCTGTGTTTAATTTATTTGTATATTTTTTGTTTTGATGGCAGAACTCCAGAAAACTGAGTCTGATCAGTTGAGAGAGTCTCTACTGCTTGCAGAGCTCGTGAATGTCGTCAACCAAAGGGATGAACTCGTTACTCATTTGGATGACCAAGAAAAAGCGTAAGTTCTACATTCATTTCCTTGTAAAGTATTATAGTTTTTAAGTTTCAGTCCTGTTGCTTTTTATCTCCTTGCTATCATAATCAGCCCTATCAGTATCACTCATCAGTGGCTTCGGAAGTTCTGTGTGGGGTTGCTGGGGTTTGCTCTATTTTTATATTTCTGTAATTTAGTGTAGATAGGAGCTTACAAATTATTTCAAGTTCAGTAATTGAACTGTACTTTTCTATTTTTTATTTGAATGTGAACATTTAATTTATAAAGTAATTAATTCGAATTCGGCTTTGGAATTTTTCAAAATACAAACTTTTTAGAAAGTTAAGGAATGCGAAATAACCATTTTTAGTCATTTACAATAAAGGATTTTGTAATACAATACAAACCATTTTGACTGATTCTATGCATTTTTAAAATAACAGAATGTACAAGTCAGCGCAAACCGATCACTTACTGATAGGTGTCGCAGCACTACACTTTGATAAAAACTAGAAGTGTTTTGTATTTTGAAATGTATTTTTACCTTCAAAATGCTTTGAAAATAAAATACAATCCCCATTTGAAAATGTAGAAAAGGCAAAGTTCATTTGAAAATGTAGAAAATATGAAATACATATGAAATGTGCGAATTACAAAATGCTATTTAAATATTCCAAATATGAAATGCACAATGCCTATTTTCTTTCGAAATGCTTTTCATTGTAAAAGATTTTCCACAGAAAAACTATTATTTACAAAATACATAAGCCATTTTTTATTGTAGATCATTTTGACCAGCTTTATTACCTATTATACGTATTTGCTTCTCTGTATCAATTGTTTCAGGAAGGTAGGAATGTAGCGTTTATCTTTCCTATTACTGTTTCTCGTTGAAGTATTTAAAGGATTGAAACAGATAGTATAAATTGCGGTTGTGACAGAATACAGATGAAAGTGCAGATGCAGTCATCGTGTTTACAGTTGCATATTATAATCTGACAAATGGAAATGAAATCATACAAGGGAACAGATAGACATGTGTTCTTTTCTCTATGTATGTATGTATACTCTTAAGTCCTACTCCCACTCCTGCTAGTTACGCATCACCGCTTCAATTTGTTGCACCCTTTGTTCTTTCCTCCTTATATCATTTCAGATTTGACTCCCTTTACTCACCGGAGTGGCATAGGTTCATGCAGTATTAGTGCATTCAGCTAACAGAATTTGCTTATAGTCATCGCTATAATGAAGAAAGAAGAAATCGTTTTTGTGTGAGCAGGGATGGTTTTTTGAATTTTCATCCATATGCTCCCAACATCACAACTTTTATGAAGCCTTTTAAAGCAATGTTTGATCTTTTTTTTTGGTATGATGCCTCCACCCCCATTTTTATGGTCTTAAGAAAGTTGGGTTGGTTTTATTTGTATTCCTTCTTTTCTTTGAACATATGGCTGCAGCGTGATAAGATTTTGGGATTCCCTTGACCTTCGCTTTTATGATTTATTAGCAAAATGTCAGAAACTAAGATGAGAAACTTATTGTGGAAATTTTTTTACGTTATTACTTTTCAATTTACTTTTCAGAAGTTTTTTTTAAACATTAGATTATTATCATATTAACAAATTTGCGTAGATTTGAATTGAATTTTGTGGGAGGAATGAATTTTTAAGTTTGAAAAGATTTTGTTATGAATATGAAGGAATGAAAATTGTTTAGAATTTGATTAACTTTGCTCCTTGAATTGAATAAGTTTGGTTAAGAACCCTTTAGATTTTGAATACCGCAACTTGAGGCGAAAGTTATTTTAAGTTCGCAGTTAATTTATAATTTTAGCAACAATATTCTTATGTTTTAG